>JAJONR010002286.1:0-80978 GCA_029582245.1 Solanum etuberosum | reverse complement strand
GCTGTGTAGAAAATGTATTTGAAATAAATTTTATTTTTTAATTTAAAAATTATTCTTCTATAATTTTTGGGTTACACATACTTATTACAGAAAGAGACTCGTAATTTTCTTATATCTAGTACCTAAGAAGTTACTTTTATATTAAAAAGATATTACGCTAAGTTTATAAGTTGCTTAAACTAGTCTATAAGCACTTTCTTATAGCTTACCATACAGTTGGTAAACACTTAAGAGTGTTTTAAGCAAGTTCTTGTAAGCCGAAATCAACTATAAATTGGTCATCTCTAATTTATGGTTTTTACAAGTTATAAACACTTTTAATTTGATCATATATTCTACGATTTTACTCTTACTATCTTTCGTACTCTATAAAATATTCTCTCTAAAACATAACTTTTAATTATCCCTCGTTATTATTTTTGTCATTTGTGCTTTTAATGTGAAAATACTTTTAAATTAAAATTCTTATGAATATTTAAAGACATAAATTCACTCATAATCCTACAGATAAAGTGTTTATCAATAACTTTTTACCAAACACATTATTTGCTTATTATCAATTTTAGCACACTACATGTAACCACTTATTCATTAAAAAAACGATTCCTACCTCAGCGCCACCCCCACCCCCACCCCCACGCCCACCCCCACCCCCACCCCCAAACTGTGGTGGAATGTGAATGACTCCCAACACGTACTACCCATTGATTAAATCATGTTCTGACTATTTGATACGCTAGTAATAACTTAGCACAATAATAAATATAATTCAAGCTCGTGATTAAAATAGTTTGAAAAGTTGAATTACCAACGTAAAATAAAAATGTCTAAAAAAGCTAACTCACAGACAAATGACGAGTCTATATGGATTAATATATAATTAGAAATCTTTGGGGCATTCTATAGTGTCACGACCCGAAAACAGGTCATGGCGTCCACTACAACCCATTGAGTGGACAAGCCTAAATCCAACACTAGATGCGGAAGAAATAATTTAAGTAATAACAGTAATAAAATGCGTAAGACAAGAATAATATATAGAAAAAAAGGGCCATATCAGAGATCTGTTGTAACATCCCGACTTAGAAAGAACAAAATTTAGAAAGCGCTAAGTTGGAAATAGCTAAATTGAGAATTTTGCAAGTTATGCTTAAGTTGTGAGTTTTGGGTCAACTTCAAACGACCATAACTTTCAGTACATGATGAGTTAGGTGGAACATAAGATATCAAATGAAAGGTGTTTTAATCCTCTTTCCAACGCCACCGAGTTTGCTAAATTTCTAGCTCATATAAGGGAGATATGCCCATTTGAAGTTGGCCTGTCTAGTTAAGGAAAGTTACCCGATTTAGTGAGGGGTATTTTGGTCTTTTCCTTACCCCATCAGCTTAAAACGAATTTAGTAATATTTTTGGGGTCAAATCTGATTTAGGTCAGTTTTTATAATCCCAAATACGTTTAGGGTTTTAGAAAAGAGTTCAAAGAGGAGAACAGAGGAAAGGGTTCAAGGCGTTCATCGAGATTTATTGCTGATTGAGGGTTGTTTCGCCAAGGGTTTGATCCCTAAGAGGTATGTAAACTTTCATAGTTCTGGGTTTGTTCGCCCTCACACCAATTATGTAAACCCTTAACCATGAATTCATTCTTGAAGTTGATTATTGATTTCTTGCGAAGTTCTTGAGTTAAATTGATAAATTGAGGTCTTTGAAATCCTTGAGGTGAGGGTTTTACACAATAGTTGAGTTGTTTGATTAGTTCTTGGTGTGGGTTTCGCTGAAAATGTTCTGGTTATGAGAATTCGTGAATTTGACCTTAGAAATACAGTGGGTATGGGTTGAATCGAGTTTGGGAGGAGAGGAAAAAATCAGGCAAATAATTGCGCCCAGGTCCGCGTCGCGGAGGTGCTCAGAATATCAGTCCCCAGATTATTACCCCCTCTTCACGTCACGGAGAGGATACGAAGTCCTCTGCCTAAAAAATTAATTAACAACCAAAAATTTATTCCATCTCTGCATCGCGCCAATGTTCTTTAAATTGGGTCTCCACTCGTTCTTATGATCAACTATCCTAACCCTACTAAGTCATTGAGAGGTCTTACATTCCAAAGTATAATTCTTGAATTCACATTTCAAATTCAAGATAGAGTTAAGAGTAAAGTTCAAGGGAGTTCTTTCGAGTCATTTTGAGAAGTCTTTTACAAACTTTTTAAACTTGTTTGAAGACTTGAGCACTTGAGTTTGAGGAAGAGTTAGAGTTGAGTTTCATTTCTTATAAAATGAATATATGGGAACTAAGTATTTCCAAGAGTAAATATTTTTACATTTCAAATGAGGGGAAACACCGATTCCAAAGGAATTCATGAGGAGTTTTAAGAACGATCTCTTTTAAGAGAAACCTTTTGAGTAATAATCTCAAAGTTGAGGATGAGGAAATATTTTTTTAAACTATATGAGCTAAGTTATATTTTGAGAGTAGTATTGAGCACCGATATGGGGGAGAGTTCAAACAACTCACAGCCCCCAAAAATAATATAGCCAACGTGGGTAGAAAGAGTCATAGTTTTTAGATGATTCCTTATTGATTTTTAAGCACAACTTAGTGGATCCACTTAGTTGAGGAGTTCTATACCCCGACAAGGTATAGGTCTATTTTGGCAGCATGGGCGAGATGTTGTATCATCATATAACTCATAGTGATGGTTGTCAGTTAGAGAATCTCCCAAACAGAGTTTATTTTGTATCTTTACAGACAAACTGAGTTATGTTGTATTTTTCAATACATTAAGTTGTTATCTACTATTTTAAAGCTTTTCTTTATATCACATTATTGTTATTATTTTTATATTGAAATGAGTTGAGATTGAGTTAAGGTTGAGTTGAGTTGAGATGAGGTAAGTTGATTCTTTAGTTCCAGTTCAAGCTTTTGTCATGCTTTAGATTTCCCCTTACAGGCTCGTACATTCAATGTACTGACGCCATTTGGCAAGCATCGTTTGATGATGCAGATACAGGTAACCAGGATCATCCAGCGCTTCGTTGATCTATATGACTTCCAGATTTGTTTGGTGAGCCTCCTTGCTTTCGTAGGATCCCTCATTTATGTTTTATCATTCCAGTTTTGTTATTAGGATGTCGTGGGTCTTGTCCCGACGTCCATCTCAGTCAGTAGAGGCTTTATAGATAGAGAGACAATAGTAGTTCATGAGTCTTGTTTCATTTTCAGATGTTAATGTTCTAGACGTGAGTTGCCTCATTTGGCTAGTTGAATATTCTATTATATTCTGAGTTTATTATTTGAGTTTATCTTTAGAGATTATTCCATGTTAAGTAAGTCTTCCGCTGAGAGTTGACCCAGACCAAGGGTTTGCTTGGCCAGCAATGGTTCTCGAGTGCCGGCCACGTCCAGGGTGTAGGCTCAAGGCGTGACAAACTTGATATTATAGCATAGAGTACAAGAGTCCTCGGGTGTCGATGAAGCCGTGTCTGTAGAGTCCTAGTTATCGGTGTGAAGTGCGCCACATATATAATGAAGAGGCTGCGACATTTAGGAACTATCTCACTTCTTTCATACTCTTTTCGTGCGATAGAGTTTAACTCTATAATGTTTCTTTCTAATTCGTGCTTGCGCATATCTTTCTGATCATGCCTCCACGAAGAGATGTCCGAGGTCATCCTGCTAGGAGGAATGTTGAGGATCAAGGGGTAACCAATGCACCAGAAGTGCAACCCTAAGGAGAGGTCACTAATGCTAAGTTCCGGGATGCTATCCGGTTGTTGAGTCAAGTTGTGACCAATCAAGCTGGTCAACAAAGAGAGGTTCGACAGGATGTGGCTGATACATCAAGGATCCATGATTTCTTAAGGATGAATCCTCCAGACTTCACCAGTTCAAATGTCACTAAGCATCCGAAAAACTTTGTGGAAGAATTGCAGAAAGTGTTTGAGGTGATGCATGTTGCTAATGCTGAGAGAGTGGAACTAGATGCATACCTACTGAAGGGTGTTGTTAGATTGTGGTACGACCAATGGAAGAAGAGTAGAGCTGAGGGTGCACCAATTTTGAGTTGGGCTGTGTTCCAAGAGGCCTTCATGGGGAGTTTCTTTCCCCGTGAGCTAAGAGAGGCCAAGGTAAGGGAATTCCTCACTCAGGAATCCATGAGTGTGAATGAGTACAGCCTCAAGTTCACCCAACTTTCCCATTATGCTCCAGAGATGGTTGCTGATATGAGGAGTAGGATGAGCTTGTTTGTGTCTGGGTTATCTCATCTGTCAAGCAAAGAGGGTAAGGCTGCAATATTGATAGGAGACATGGACATGGCAAGGCTGATGATACATATTCAATAGGTTGAGGAAGATAAGCTGAGGGATAGAGAATAGTTCCGAAACAAAAAAGCTAAGACAACAGGAAATGAGTTCGGGCAGCAGAAGAATAATGCAAACCGGTCATCTTTTCGGCAAAAATCAAATAGACCTGCTCCATCGTCTGCTAGTGCACCTGCACCAAGGAACAGAGGTGAGTTTAATAATCAGAATTCTCAGAACTTCAAATCTAGACCTGCACAGTCTCAAGGTAGTGTGGCACACAGAGGTAATGAGACTCATGCATGTGCTAAGTGTGGAAGAAACCACCCAGGAGTGTGTCTTGATGGCTCCACTGGTTGCTTCAAGTGTGGTCAGAATGGTCACTTCATGAGAGAGTGCCCAAAGAACAAGAAGGGAGGTTGTAATGGGGGCAATAGAGCCCAATCTTCTTCAGTGGCTCCGCCAGACAGAGCTGCACCTAGAGGAGCTACTTCAAGAACAAACGGAAGAGCAAACCGTCTATATGCTATCACCAGTCGCCAAGAGCAAGATAATTCACCTGATGTTGTCACTGGTATGATCGAAGTCTTTACTTTTGATGTATATGCATTTCTAGATTCAAGTGCGAGTCTATCTTTTGTGACTCCTTATGTTGCTATGAGTTTCGATATCCTTCCGAGCAACTTCTTGAGCCCTTCAGTGTTTCTACACCTGTTAGTGAGTCTATTCTAGCTGAGAGAGTTTATTCTGATTGTACCATTTCTGTCAATCACAAGGACACCATGGCTGACTTAGTCGAGCTGGATATGGTATATTTTGATGTTATTCTAGGTATGGACTGGATTCATGCTTGTTATGCCTCAGTTGATTGTAGAACTCGAGTAGTTAAGTTCCAGTTTCCTAATGAGCCAGTTATAGAGTGGAGGAGTAGTTCAGCAGTGCCTAAGGGTCGTTTTATTTCATACCTTAAGGCGAGAATGTTAGTTTCCAAGGGGTGCAAATATCACTTAGTCTGAGTTAATGACTCTAGTGTTAAGACACCACCTATTCAGTCAGTTTCAGTTGTGAGTGAGTTTCCAGAGGTCTTTCCAGATGATCTTCCCGGAGTCCCTTCTGAGAGAGAAATAGACTTCGGTATAGATATTCTTCCTGATACTCATCCTATCTCTATTCCACCATATAGAATGGCTCTAACTGAGTTGAAAGAGTTAAAAGAAAAGTCTAAGGACCTTCTTGAGAAAGGTTTCATTCGACCAAGTGTCTCAGCTTGGGGCGCTCCGGTCTTATTTGTGAGGAAGAAAGATGGTTCCCTTAGAATGTGTATAGATTACCGTCAGTTGAACAAGGTTAATATCAAGAATAAGTATCCTCTTCCAAAAATTGATGATCTCTTTGATCAAATTCAGGGTGCAACTTGTTTTTCTAAGATAGAGAGTTGTACGCTAAATTCTCTAAGTGTGAATTTTGTCTTGAGTTTGTGGCATTCTTAAGCCACATTATTTCTGGTGATGAGATTCGAGTTGATACTCAGAAGATTGAGGTAGTGCAGAACTGGCCTAGACCCACATCTCCAATTGATATTAGGAGTTTCTTGGGATTAGCTGGTTATTATAGAAGGTTCGTCGAGGGGTTCTCATCTATTTCATCCCCTTTGACTAAGTTGACTCAGAAGACAACGAAGTTTCAATGGTCTGAAGCTTGTGAGAAAAGCTATTAGGAATTAAAAACTAGGTTGACTACTGCCCAGTGTTGACCTTACCAGAAGGTTTGCAAGGTTTTGTTGTGTATTATGATGCGTCCAGAGTTGGACTGGGTTTTGTAGTGATGCAAAATGACAAGGTTATAGCTTATGCCTCCATACAACTTAAGATTCACGAGAGGAATTACCCAACCCATGATCTAGAGTTGGCTGCTGTAGTATTCACTTTGAAAATATGGCTTCACTATCTTTATGGTGTTCATATGGATGTGTTCACCGTTCACAAGAGTCTTCGGTATGTGTTCAGTCAGAAAGAGCTTAATCTCAGACAGAGGTGGTGGTTGGATTTACTCAAGGATTATGACATGAGTATTCTCTATCACCCAGGTAAGGCTAATGTTGTTATTGATGTGTTGAGCATGTTATCTATGGGCAGTACTTCCCATATTGAGGAAGGAAAGAAAGAATTAGCCAAAGATGTGCACAGACTTGTACGGTTGGGAGTAAGGTTAATGGATTCCAATGAAGGTGGAGTGGTGGTGATGAATGGGGATGAATCATCACTAGTGTCTGAAGTGAAAGAGAAACAAGATCAAGACCCTATTTTACTTGAATTAAAGGCAAATGTTCATAAGCAGAAAGTGATGGCTTTTGAACAAGGGGAGATGTTGTATTAAGGTATCAAGGTAGGTTGTGTGTACCAAGGGTGGATGAACTTCAAGAGAGGATCATGGAGGAAGCTCATATCTCTAGATACTCTATCCATTCGGGTTCCACAAATATTTATCGTGACTTGAGAGAAGTCTATTGGTGGAGTAGTATGAGGAAGTGTATTGCAGAGTTCGTTGCTAAGTGCCCGAATTGCCAACAAGTCAAGGTAGAGCACCAAAGGCCCGGTGGTATGGCTCAAAACATAGAACTTCTGGAATGGAAGTGGGAGATGATCAATATGGACTTCATTACTGGTTTACCGCGGTCTCGCAGGCAGCATGATTTGATTTGGGTGATTGTAGATTGGATGACTAAATCAACCCATTTCTTACCAGTAAAGACTACCTTTTCAGTAGAAGATTATGCTAAGTTATATATTCAAGAGGTAGTCAGACTTCATAGAGTTCCGGTGTCCATTATTTCAAATAGAGGTGCGCAATTCACCGCACAATTTTAGAAGTCTTTCCAGAAGGGTTTGGGTTCGAAGGTGAACCTTAATACTACTTTTCATCCTTAGACTGATGGTCAAGGAGAGCGTACAATTCATACTTTAGAGGATATGTTGTGAGCTTGTGTAATCGATTTCAAGGGTAATTGGGATGATCACTTACCTCTCATTGAGTTTGCTTACAACAATAGTTATCACTCCAGCATCCAGATGACTCTTTATGGGAGAAGATGTAGATCTCCTATTGGATGGTTTGAGGTTGGTGAAGATGGGTTTATATGACCATACTTGGTTCATCAGGCTATGGAGAAAGTGAAGACTATTTAAGAAAGGTTGAAAAAATCGCAGAGTTGTTAGTAATCCTATACAGATGTTAGCAGAAGAGACTTAGAGTTTGAGGTGGATGATTGGTTTACTTAAAGGTTTCACCCATGAAGGCTATTATGAGGTTTGGCAAGAAGGGGAATGTCACGACCCAAGCCTACACCCTGGACGTGGCCGTCACTGAAGAACCATTGCTGGTCCCCAAGCACACCCTCATCCTGGGTGACTACAAGCGGAAGACTAACTTGAGCATACATAAGCACCAAATTGAAAGAAATGTTTAAAAACAATTTACTAAATCTCAAAAGTGGACTGGATATACTGAGTATAAAAAATAAGTTTTAAATAAAATATATGAAACACAAAGGCTCTCCAAAATGTCTATCTATGAAGCCTCTACTATACAAAGATGAGTGTCGGGACAAGATGCACGACTCCTCAAAAGAACTACTACTAACAACTCATAAAACTAGAGTACTCCGAAAGCAAGGAGGTCTTACTCAAAAGCTGATGAGCGGCTGAAAGGATCTCAACATACTCTTGTTGAGGATCCTAAGATCCTGTATCTACATCATTAAAAGATGCATGTCAAATGACATCAGTACATTGAATGTACGAGTATGTAATATAGCTGAATAACAAATAATTGAAAGAAATGACGGGAATATATAACAATGTACTCAAGCTGAATGTAAAGAAATAAATGTAATTAAATCATTTAAAGCTTCACAAAATACTTTCTTATCTCTGAACTCAACATAATAAGTGATATATAAAAATACACTTTAACTCTATTGAGAGATTCTCTAACCGACAACCATCACTATGAGCTAAGTGATGATACATTATCTCGCCCACGCTGCCAGAACTGTCCTATACCTTACCGGGGTATAGAACACCTCAACTAAGTGGATCCACTAAGCTATGCATAAAAAGTAATAAGGAATCATCTAAAAAGTATGATACTTTACCCATGTTGGCATACATAGTTAATGAGGACTTTTAGTTGTCTGAACTAGTCCCCTTATCGGTGTTCAATACTACTCCCAATAATATATACTCATGCTCATATGTTTAAAATCATTACTCTTCCTTTGGTTTGGGATAATTAGTCGAACTACCTTCTTAAAAGAGGTAACTGCTCTTGAAATATCTTTTGAACTCATAACTTATTGAGAAATCTCAATTTCTCTTTTATCAATGTAAAAATTGATACCTCTGGGAATACATAGTCCATTTATACTCTTACTCAATTCATATTTGAAAACTCTTTCTCAAAAACATATCAAAATCATATTTTAATATGATAATTGATGACTCGAGAAGTCATACTGCATAAACATTGATGGTATATCTAGATACCATACTACTCATACATTGATGGCATACTCGATTGCCATACTAATCATGTTTTAGAAATTCTTTCCTCAAAACTTATCTTTACTTTCTCAAAAACTCAGTTTAAAACTCAAGTGTTGGCTTTAAAAAGCTTCTCAAGATTTATAAGTCAATTCATACGGTTCATGCGGAATTATGGACATGAACGACTCAACTATGGGATCATAATAGCTATATGGAAAACCAGTACTCAGAACTCAAGAAATCAGAACTTAACGATACTACTCATCTAAAAAACACTCAATTCATAGGGTTCATGCTGAAATATAGACATGAACGAATCAACTCAAGAATATTAATGCATAACATATAACAATTCAATAATTAGGAATAAAATTTCAAAAAGATTCAGGAACTCAAGAACTCAAAATCAACTCATCTCAAGAATACTCAAATCTAGGGGTAGAATCCTACATTTCTCTTTTACTGATTTGAAAGTAGATGTACGGCGTGAGGAAGAACTAGTCCAACACTATGATAACCTTACATACCTGGAAGAACAAGGTTCTTGAAGAATGTTGAAGAAAAACTTAATTAGAAGCCTTGAAACCCTAGCTTGAAGGAGAACAATCAGGAAAACCTTTCTTGAGATTCTTGAATTAGTTTCTTGAAATCTCTATGGCCAAGAATTATGATTTTCATTAGTTATTCATAATTGTATGGAGGAATTTGAGTTGGAAAGAATAAAATTCTTGGAGAAAGACTTACCTTGAAGAAGAATCTTGAAAAAGATTGAAAGAATCTTGAATGGAGTCTTCTACTTTGATTTTTTCCTTAGGGTTTTGCCTTAAGGTTTGAGAGAGAAGAGAATGATGAATAAAGAGATGAAAATCTGATTGTTTTGGGTCTTTAATTAGTCAAAAAGTTCATTTAGGGTTTTCTTATAGGTAAAAAGATAAAAACGACCCTTTTTAGTATATTCCCGTCGGCTAATTCGTCACAGCACTGTATCAGGTTACTAAAATGATCATAACTTTTTACTCAAACCTTGGATTGTTGCGAAATTGATGGCGTTGGAAAGAAGATTCAAATACCTTTAATTTGATTGGTTATGGGCCACGTAACTCTTTATTTTCCAAGAGATATGATCATTTGAAATTGACCCAAGTAGAATCTTACATCAAAACTTAATTGATAAGGAAACTTTCAACTCTACTTTGTGCTAGGAGTTTCTAGTGGCCTTAATTGATATCCAAAATCATTCCCACACTAAAGAATTTACCTTTACATATGTGAGCAATTTAAGAATGACCCGATAAGACCTTTTATGCAAATAAAGAATAGTTCGGGCCTTAGCTTAGAATTTTTTGGGGTGTTACAATACCTCCCCCTTGGGATCATTCGCCCTCCAATGACAGATGGATTGAGAATGGAAAGAGGTTACTCTTACTATATTCAAGCCTAACTCACAATCACAAAGTACTTAACACATGGTGATTATTCTGATCTAAAGCCACAAAATTCAGGTTTTATACCTCTTTAGGAAACTCATCTCAAGAACACTACTCCTTACCACTATATTCAGCTAACCTTGATCTCATATCACGAAACACCTAAAGTATCACACATTGTCCACATGTTACCAACACCACATTCAAGCCTAGTACTATAACCACTCCATAGACTCCTACTACCAACTCCTTATAAAAATTTCTCATTCTCTCGCAACTTCTACCAACAGAAGTTTCATGCATATTACCAGGAACAACCTTATTACTCATACCTTGTCTCCTTCTCCCTCCACATTTAAAACCTTAGATTGAATAAACATACCAGCACTATCACAATAAGAATATATCAATCCTTTTCTCTATCATCACACCACTACTATCAATAACACCACTCTCAACTAAAAAGGATTACTGAAAGGACTTTAGGGTGAAAGATCATACCCACGATTCATTCGAGATATCTGATAAAAGAATATGCATGGCATAACATTATTTTCTAGCCTTTAAGATCAAATCATGAATTTATGAGACTGAGCGTACGATGAGACATGAGTGCATATATGAATAGGTTCATATCATGAGGCTGATATCCATAACTTTATGGAGTAAGATTAAGATCAATGAGCTAAAATCTTTGCCCCTCATTCTAGAAACTGAGCATAGATGTGAATCTCTCTAAAGTGTATGAGCATAGGTCATAGACACAATCTGATATTAGAACCATCAACAAGATATTGTAATAACTGAACTTGAGGAATACACAAGATTATGAATGAATGGGTATGTCTCTGAAACTCTTTCTAAGCACCTTTCTATCTGATTCTCAACACTTCACTTGACTTCTCATCCTATCATCTCCCCCTTAGGTCTAAAGTTGACACTTGAAAGCTATGGATATATTCTATCATCTCTAAACTAGTCCACATTACCTTTACTCTAATACTCGGGAAAGGCTTATCTTATGCCTACTGAAATCTCCATAAGTAGGTACTAAGACTCCTTCTAAGACCTCTTTCTAAGATGCTTCTATTAACCTCTTCTCATTGGCTTATAAGGCCGCTTTATCTAGCTCTTGAAGGGAAAAATAATGCTTTTTTCAGCCTACTCCACATTGATAACTCAATTATACTATCTAGGCACACATAGAAAGTCATAAACTTAATTAGAACATCATCTGGTTACATACAATCTCGGGTACACCTCGTAATGCTCTTGTTACTCTTATGACTTAGCCACACTTCATTGCCCTCATCTAAAAGTTAGGATCCCTCACTTGTACCATTCATATTCATTGCAGCTAACATCTCAATTCCTCACCTACTCTATGTCAATTCTACCAGATCAGATCTCATGACTAACATCATCACCCTCATATTGCTATTCTTTTGATCACGACGCTGATCTCAAATTCAAGCTTAATGTTTATTACTAAACTCCAGTTATCATTATGATTGCTTGGTTACCATACCAACTTACAACTACTAGATAAAATTTTAGAAACACTCGCCCACTAAAATCTCATGACAAGTAGTCAATCTTTATCTCTTAGTCCATATCTTTACATATTACTTCCACATTCCACTTCACAACTTAAGTAACACTTTGACTATTATGGGCTCTCCCTCAAAAATCATAAGACTAGCTTAGATCTATCACCTCATGAATACTCATGCTTTTCTATCCAGCACCTACACTTGGTCGTTACCAACACAATGACACATCATTATAACCTCCTTTCTAGTTAAAATATACTCTAACTCATCCTAACTCGTAACTATTCCTCTACTTCATATCATGAACTCTATACAATATTTTTATTACTTAGTCTACTCACAAAGGAAAACTCATCAGTAAAAAATTATTGGGTGCATGACTACAACAACATAATTTTCCCCATCACTATCTCCCTTTCTTAGATTACGGAACCTCTTTATGCATTCTTCTAAATCTGGGCACTTTTACTACTACTGCTTATAAAATCATAACTCATACTAGCTTTTCAGGTGAAAATACTACCCAAGCTTTAAAACACACTTCCTCGTAAGGGTCTCACCAGAAACAAGGTTTAAAGAAGAGAGTCTAGAGTACACCTCACTTTTAGCTCAAACGCATGAATCATATGAAGAAGAGTGCATTCTATTGATTCTCACCACTTAAGCTCACTCATGGGCTTCTCTTAAGCCCCTCTGCAGTCTCGTGACTTTCTGAAGACTTTTGGTTAATGTAACTCATCGATAAGGATATGGGGTTTACTTTTCAACTACCTTGAGTATGAGGGGTAGTCGAATGGATATGAGAAACACACGAATTTGAATAAGTCTTATGACACAACTCTATTGCACTATCTAGTGTATGAAAGAAGGAAAACTTTTCTTAAATGTCCGTAGTTTCTCATTTATAGAAGTGGGGCCCTCACAACCATAAAAAAGATCCTACTGACACAGTTTCATAGACACCTTAGGACACTTAAACTCGATGCTCTGATACCAAGTTTTTCTTGACCCGAGCCTACACCCTGGAGGTGGCCGGTAATCAAGAACCATTGCTGGTCCCCAAGCGAACCCTCATCCTGGATGACTACAAGCGGAAGGCTAACTTGAGCATACATAAGAATCAAATTGAAAAAACATTTAAAATTAATTTACTAAATCTCCAAACTGGACTGGATATACTGAGTATGAAACATAAGTTTTAAATAAAATATCTGAAACTGAAAGATTCTCCAAAATTATCTATCTATGAAGCCTCTACTATACAAAGATGAGTTTCGGGACAAGACCCACGACACCTCAAAAGAACTACTACTAACAACTCATAAAACTAGAGTACTCAGAAAGCAATGAGGTCTTACTCAAAAGCTGACGAGTGGATGAAGTGATCTCAACAAACTCTTGTTGAGGATAATAAGAACATGTATCTACATCATTAAAAGATACATGTCGAATGAAATCAGTACATTGAATGTACGAGTAAGTAATATAGTTGTATAACTAATAACTGAAAGAAAAGACTGGAATAGATAACAATGTACTCAAGCTGAATGTAAAGAAATAAAGGAGTTAAATCATTTAAAGCTTGACAAAATACTTTCTTATCTTTGAACTCAACATAATAAGTGATATATAAAAATACTCTTTAACTCTATTGGGAGATTCTCTAACCGACAACCATCACTATGAGCTACGTGATGATACATCGTCTCACCCACACTGCCAGAACTGTCCTATACCTTGTCGGGGTATAGAAAACCTCAATAAGTGGATCCACTAAGCTATGCTTAAAAAGAAATAAGGAATCATCTAAAAAATATGACACTTTACCCATGTTGTCATACATGGTTTATGAGGACTTTGAGTTGTCTGAACTCGTCTCCATATCGGTGCTCAATACTACTCCCAATAATATATACTCATGCTCATATGTTTAAAAACATAACTCTTCCTCTTGTTTTAGATAATTGCTCAAACTACGCTCTTAAAAGAGGTAACTGCTCTTGAAATATCTTTTGAACTCATAACTCATTTAGAAATCTCAGTTTCTCTTTTATCAATGTAAAAATTGATACCTCTGGGAATACAAAGTCCCTTTATACTCTTACTCAATTTATATTTGAAAACTCTTTCTCAAAAACATCTTAAAATCATATTTTAATATTATCATTGATGACTCGGGAAGTCATACTGCATAAACATTGATGGTGTATCTAGATACCATACTTCTCATATATTGATGACATACTCGATTGTCATACTAATCATGTTTTAGAAACTCTTTTCTCAAAACTCATCTTTACTTTCTCAAAAACTCAGTTTAAAACTCAAGTGTTGGCTTTAAAAAGCTTCTCAAGATTTATAATTCAGTTCATAGGGTTCATGTGGAATTATGAACATGAACGACTCAACTCAGGGATCTTAATAGCTATACGGAAACTCAGTACTCAGAACTTAACGATACTAATCATCTTAAAAATACTCAATTCATAGGGTTCATGTTGAAATATAGACATGAACGAATCAATGGAAGAATTTTAATGCATAACATATGTCACGACCCAGGGGTACACCCTAGATGTAACATGGCGTATAGGACCCCGAGAAACCCCATACAAACCACTTAGCATTCATAACATAAGAAATAGAACCAAAGAATTAAAAAAACATTTCAAGTTCAATAGTTTTATAAAAGAAAAGAGGAAGTCTAAAACACTTGTCTCAATAGCCATCTAATACAATAGAATTAATTTGGGCCTAGCCGATACATCATGTCTAAAACTGAAATACAATAAGGAAACTAGGAACAATGAAAATCCATCCTCGAAGCGTGAGGACTCACCAAAGCTTGGGAACCTCAAAATCAACTACTAGCCAAGAAACAGAGAAACCTGACTGTCGGACCCTACATTTGGGGAAATGTAGGCTAGAGTATGCGTTAGTACGACACAATGTACCTAGTATGATAGCGATGAATAAAACATTTAAATCAAGCTAAAAGAGGACATTTCATGACATGCAATTGACCAAGCTAAAACATGATATAAAAGGGTTAGAAACATAAGTCATAAAACATGGTCAATGCAAGCTAAGATTATTAAAGTCTTTGAACACATATGAGATACTTCTTGAAGTAACCTTAGTTCATTATTAGGTGGGAAGTATCCTTAACCAACATAGAGACTATGTGAGCTATAACATGATCCCCCGGTGTCTCCCACACCGAAAAGGGTTGACCTACTTTCCAAGGTAAGGACCATGAACTTCTAGCTTAGGCGGATCCACTAGCTAATATCTATCTAGACAATCATCCTATGGGGGCACATAGATAAGGGATAAGGAGATATCTTCTAGAAACCCGGCCTCTACTAACAGGAGAGCTTCCATCTCAATATCCTCTCGGTGCTAAGCATAAATCCTACTGAATAGTCATTTCTTACTTGTTCTTATTATCCATGGAAGGGCACGTCATCTTGCCAATCCAAGCTAAGTCATAAGTCATCCATGGAAAGGTATCATTCAATAACCAATCCAAGCTAGGTTTTATTAGGATAACTCTTAATCTTTGATTAAATTAGGTTAGAAGACCTTTCAATCTTAGAACCCTTTATTATGTGAGAAAACCTTTCACATCATGCTTTCATGTGTATATGAGAACAATTATTTCAACAGAACAACAACAACATTATCATTGATACTTTACTCTCAAAGCATCCTTAAAACATTTGCATATATTTCATAAGAACATGCATAATTTTATTATTTAACTTACAAGGTTCAAAACCCACTTTTAATCATCAACATTTAGAAAACATGGGTTAGTTATGGATTTCATCATAAATTCATGTAACTGTATCAATACATGCTTGATTTCATAAAACTCTTCCTTTATAATTAAAATTCCACATCATATGATCATAACTTGAAACCATGGGGATTACATGGGTTCATAGGGGAAATCATAATAAAATCATAGTATTTCATCAATTCATGCATAAGAGATCATAGTCCAATCATTTAAATCAATAATCAAGAGAACCCATGAAAATTAAGGAAAACCCTAACTAGATTGGGTATTTCTAACTTTGAAAATAGAAGAATTTGGAAACTCAATGAATGGAAGGAATCCACAGATGAAAAATATCATACCTTGAAGCCAATTGCTAATCTTCAATGGAGGAATTGAGACTTGAATGGAAACCCTAGGTTGAATCCTTCTTTTTCAAGCTTTCTAGAGAGAGAAATATTTGAGAGTTCTTTTTGGTGAGTTTGAAGAGAATGAGGTGAATGGGTGAGTTTTGGGGTTTAAATCACTTATATAGGGGTCTTAGTGAAGGGTAAAACGACGTAGTATAAAGATAAAATAATTAGGAAAAGACCCAACTGCCTCTGAACTTAACTGCCAGCCACCGACCCACCGACCATCGACGATAGACCATGGACTGACCGACGGTCCGTCCTGCACGGATGTCGTTCGTGGTCAAAAAGTGGTTTTGAGGGGTCCTGACCTATGGTCCCTCGACCACGGACCGTGGTCTGACCGACGGTCCGTAGGTCAGGCCATGGTCCTGGACCTCCTACTTGCTGTTGGGGTGACCAACCACGGACCCCACTTACGGTCCGTGGTCCCATCCACAAGCCGTGGTTGACCGCCCTCAGTTGGCACCTGCAACTTCTAAAATTTGCTATCTTACCCTCTTTCGGATCTGGGGTGTTACAATATCTCCCCCTTGGGATCATTCATCCTCGAATGAGATTCAAGCTAGTACGAAAAAGAGTAGGAGAGGAACTAACAACCAAATAATCAATTTAACTTCATCTAAATGCATATTACCAAGGAGGATCTATAGACTCCAAGCTAAGACGAAACCAAAACATCATAAGAGGGGTGGAACTAATTCTAACAGCCCATCATGCATGCAATACACATATCCGAGGAAGAAACATCAACTCCAAGCTAATATCCGAGGAGGAAACATCAACTCCAAGATAAAAACATGGTCACAATATCATATAAAGTAGTTTATATGCAATTCATACTCATGTGCACATAAACATGTAAGAGTCAATTAAATAAACTCATTTTCTCAAAACTTAAACTTTTCATAAATCATGCCAAGTAAGGAAATCATGGAAACATTTAAGACACATGACTCCAAAATAAAGAACAAACCATGAGGAACTCATTACCTCAAGCTAGAGTAAGAGTAGAAGGAAAGAGATGAGGATATCGGGACATCATATCGGCCTCGGCCTCCCAAGTAGCACCCTCAACTAAGTGATTCCTCCATAACACTTTCACGGAAGCTACTTTTTTATTTTTCAACTTCTTGACTTGCCTCTCTAAAATATCAATCGGAACTTCCTCATAAGAGAGATTCTCCTTAACTCCCAACCCTTCTAATGGAACTATGGATGTCGGATCACCAACACATTTCTTCAACATAGAGACATGGAAAACCGGATGCACCAATGATAACTCATTTGGAAAAGCTAGCTCATAAGCAACCTTACCAACACGTCTCAAAATCTGATATGTGCGGGGACTAAGCTTCCCTTTCTTATCAAACCTCATTACATCCTTCATGGGTTAAATTTTCAAGTAAACCCAATCATGACCATCAAACTCAAGATCTCTTCTTCTTACATTGACATATGACTTTTGCCAACTTTGAGCCATTTTCAACCTTTCTCTAATAAGTCGAACTTTCTCTATGGCCTCATGTACCAACTCGGGACTTATTAGGGCAACTTCACCCAACTCAAACCAACCTATAGGAGATCTACACCTCCTACCATATATAGCCTTAAATGGAGCCATACCAATAATCGAGTGATAGCTATTGTTATAAGCAAACTCAATCAATGGCAAGTGGTCATCCCAATCACCCGTAAAATCAATCACACAAGCTCTCAATATATCTTATAAAGTTTACATAGTACGCTCTGCTTGGCCATCAATTTGGGGATGAAAGGTCGTACTAAGCTTAACACGAGTACCAAACCCTTTTAGGAAAGACTTCCAAAATTGAGAAGTGAATTGGGTACCACGATCCGAAATAATGTATAAGGGCACTCCGTGCAACTTCACCATGTATCTCAAGTACAACTTGGCATTGTCCTCCGCCGTGGGTAGAAAGGGTCATACTTTTTAGATGATTCCTTATTGCTTTTTAAGAATAGCTTAGTGGATCTACTTAGTTGAGGAGTTATATACCCCGGCAAGGTATACGACAATACTGGCAGCGTGGGCGAGACGCTGTATCATCACATAGCTCATAGTGATGGTTGTCGGTTAGAGAATCTCCAAAATAGAGTTTATTTTGTATCTTTACATACAAACTGAGTTATGTTGTATTTTCCAATACATTGAGTTTTTATCTATTGTGTTAAATCTTTTCCTTATATCACATTATTGTTATTGCTTTTATATTGAAATGAGTTGAGATTGAGTTGAGGTTGAGTTGAGTTGAGACGAGGTAAGTTGGTTCTTCAATTCCAGTTCAAGCTTATGTCATGCTTTAGATTTCCCCTTACATGCTCGTACATTCAATGTACTGAGCCATTTGTCCTGCATCATTTTATGATGCAGATACAGGTAACCAGGATCATCCAGTGCTTCGTTGATCCATACAAGTTCCAGATTTGTTTGGTGAGCCTCCTTGCTTCCGGAGGATCCCTCATTTATGATTTATCATTATAGTTTTGTTACTAGGATGTCTTGGGTCTCGTCCCGACTTCCATTTCAGTTAGTAGAGGCTTCATTGATAGATAGAAAATAGTAGTTCATGAGTCTTGTTCATTTTTCAGATGTTAATGTTCTAAACTTGAGTGGCCTATTCTAGTTTGTTGAATATTCTATTATATTCTGAGTTTATTATTTGAGTTTATCTTTTGAGATTATTCCATGTTAAGTAAGTCTTCCTCTGAGAGTTGAGCCAGGCCAAGGGTTTGCTTGGGGCCAGCAATGGTTCTCGAGTGCCAGCGACATCCAAGGTGTAAGCTCGGGGCGTGAAAAACTTGGTATCAAAGCACAGTGTTCAAGAGTCCTATTATTTCTATGAAGCTGTGTCTATAGAATCCTAGTTAACGGTGTGAAGCGCGCCACATCTATAATTAGGAGGCTACGACATTTAGGAACTATCTCACTTCTTTTATACTCTTTTCATGCGATAGAGTTTAACTCTATAAAAGTTCTTTTTAATTCATGCTTGCGCGTATCTTTCAGATCATGCCTCCACGAAGAGTTGTCCGAGGTTGTCCTGCTAGGAGGAATGTTGAGGATGAAGGGGTACCCAATGCACCAGAAGTGCAACCCCAAGGAGAGGTCACTAATGCTGAGTTCCATGATGCTATCCAGATGTTGAGTCAAGTTGTGACAAATCAAGCTGGTCAACAAAGGGCAGTTCGACAGGATGTGGCTGATATATGAATGATCCGTGAGTTCTTAAGGATGAATCCTCCAGACTTCACCGGTTCAAGTGTCACTGAGGATCTGAAAAACTTTGTTGAATAATAGTAGAAAGTGTTTGATGTGATGTATATTGCTGATGCTGAGCGAGTGGAACTAGCTGCATACCAACTGAAGGGTGTTGTTAGAGTGTGGTACGACTAATGGAAGAAGAGTAGAGCTGAGAGTGCACCAATTGTGAGCTGGGCTATTTTTGAAGAGGCATTCATGGGCCGTTTCTTTCCCCGTGAGCTAAGAGAGGCCAAGGTAAGGGAATTCCTCACTCTTAAGCAAGGATCCATGATTGTGCATGAGTACAGCCTCAAGTTAACCCAACTTCCCCTTTATGCTCCAGAGATGGTTGCTGATATGAGGAGTAGGATGAGCTTGTTTGTGTCTGGGTTATCTTGTCTGTCAAGCAAAGAGGGTAAGGCTGCAATGTTGATAGGATACATAGACATAGCAAGGCTGATGATCCATGTGCAACCGGTTGAGGAAGATAAGCTGAGGGATAGAGAAGAGTTCCGAAACAAAAAAGCTAAGACAACAGGAAATGAGTCCGGGTAGCAGAAGAGTAATGCAAACCGGTCATATTTTCAGCAAAAGTCAAATAGACCTGCTCCATCGTCTGCTTGTGCACCTGCACCAAGGAAAAGAGGTGAGTTTAAGAATCAGAATTCTCAGAACTTAAGAGCTAGACCTGCACAATCTCAAGGTAGTGTGGCATAAGGAGATAATGGGACTCCTTCATGTGCTAAGTGTGGTAGGAACCACTCAGGAGCGTGTCTTAATTGCTCCACTGGTTGGTTCAAGAGTGGTCAGAATGGTCACTTCATGTGAGAGTACCCAAAGAACAGGCAAGGAGGTGGTAATGGGGCAATACAACCCAATCTTTTTGAGCGGCTCCGCCAGAAAGAGCTGCACCTAGAGGAGCTACTTCAGGAATAGATGGGGGAACAAACCATCTGTATGCTATAACCAGTCGCCAAGAACAAGAGAATTCACCTGAATTGGTCACTGGTACGATCAAAGTGTTTACTTTTGATGTCTATGCATTGATAGATCCAGGTGCGAGTCTATCTTTTGTGACTACTTATGTTGCTATGAATTTCTATATCTTTCCTGAGCAACTTCTTGAGCCCTTTAGTGTTTCTACACATGTTGGTGAGTTTATTCTAGCTAAGAGAGTTTATCGTGATTGTACCATTTCTGTCAATCACAACGACACCATGGCTGACTTAGTCGAGTTAGATATGGTAGATTTTGATGTTATTCTAGGTATGTTTTGGCTTCATGCCTGTTATGCCTCAGTTTATTGTAGAATTCGAGTAGTTAAGTTTCAGTTTCCTAATGAGCCAGTTATAGAGTGGAGGAGTAGTTCAGCAGTGCCTAAGGGTCGTTTTATGTCATACCTTAAGGCGAGAAAGTTAGTTTCCAAGGGGTGCATTTATCACTTAGTCCGAGTTAATGACTCTAGTGTTGAGACACCACCTATTTAGTCAACTCTAGTTGTGAGTGAGTTTCCAGAGGTTTTTCCAGATGATCTTCCCGGAGTCCCTCCTGAGAGAGAAATAGACTTCGGTATAAATATTTTTCCTAATACTCTCCCTATCTCTATTCCGCCATATAGAATGGCTCTAACTGAGTTGAAAGAGTTAAAAGAGCAGTTGAAGGACCTTCTTTAGAAAGGTTTCATTCGACCAAGTGTCTCACCTTGGGGTGCTCCGATCTTATTTGTGAGAAAGAAAGATGGTTCCCTTAGAATATGTATAGATTATCGTCAGTTGAACAAGGTTACTATCAAGAATAAGTATCCTCTTCCAAGAATTGATGATCTGTTTGATCAACTTAAGGGTGCCACTTGTTTTTCTAAGATAGACCTCAAATCTGGCTATCATCAGTTGAGAGTAAGAGAAAGTGATTTCCTAAGACATCATTCAGGACCCGTTATGGTCATTACGTGTTTCTAGTCATATATTTTGGTTTGACTAATGCTCCTGCATCGTTCATGGATCTTATGAACAGACTGTTTAAACCCTTTCTTGATATGTTTGTTATCGTATTCATTGATGACATTCTGATTTATTCGAGGAATGAGGAGGATCATGCTAGTTATCTTAGAGTAGTTCTTCAAACTCTCAAGGATAGAGAGTTGTACGCTAAATTCTCTAAGTGTGAATTTTGGCTTGAGTCTGTGGCATTCTTAGGCCACATAGTTTCTGGTGATGGGATTTGAGTTGATACTCAGAAGATTGAGGCAGTGCAGAGCTGGCTTAGACCCACATCTCCAACTGATATTAGGAGTTTCTTGGGATTAACTGCTTATTATAGAAGGTTCGTCGAGGGGTTCTCATCTATTTCACCCCTTTTGACTAAGTTGACTCAGAAGACAACACAGTTTCAATGGTCTAAAGCTTGTGAGAAAAGCTTTCAGGAATTAAAAACTAGGTTGACTACTGCCATAATGTTGACCTTACTAGAAGGTACACAAGGTTTTGTTGTGTATTGTGATGCGTCCAGAATTTGACTGGGTTGTGTATTGATGCAAAATGGCAAGGTTATAGCTTATGCCTCCAGACAACTTAAGATTCACAAGAGGAATTACCCAAACTCATGAGCTAGAGTTGGCTGATGTAGTATTCACTTTGAAAATATGGCATCACTATCTTTATGGTGTTCATGTGGATGTGTTCACTGATCACAAGAGTCTTTAGTATGTGTTCAGTCAGAAAGAGCTTAATCTTAGACAAAGGAGGTGGTTGGAGTTACTCAAGGATTATGACATGAGTATTCTCATGGTTCTGGGCCCTCAGACCACTTGCAGGCAGCCTATCCAAGGACCACACCTATGGTCCGTGGTCCATTCCACAGGCCGTGGGTGGCCGGCTTGGGTTGCACCTGAAACTTCTAGGAATTGGTTTCATTTACCTTTTTCGGATATGGAGTGTTACAATATCTCCCCCTTGGGACCATTCGTCCTCGAATGAGACTTAAACAAGTTCTAAAAGAGTAGGAGAGGAACTAATAACCCAACCTACAATGCAATGCATGCAACTAAGGAGGAACTATTGAATCCAAGCTAGGACGTTTTCAAAACATCATAAGAGGGGTGAAACTAACTCTAAAGGCCCATCATGCATTCAATGCACATATACAAGGAGGAAACATCAACTCCAAGCTAATCATACTCAAATTCATCATAAGGAAGTAGGAACTACATCTAGCAACCCAATATGCATGAATTTTCAAAATTGCGCATGTTCAAGGAGGAACTACCTTCTCCAAGCTAAAAGTATGCTCAACACAATCTCATGGAGCTCATATGTAATTTGTTCTCAAAAAGCATAGCTAAAGCATGTTCATCAATTCATCTCATGAAGTCTATAGGCAACTCATACTCAATACATAACAACATGAGGAAAAATCAAGCATGTAAACTCATTTTCTTTAAAAACATAAGTTTTCATAAACATGCATCACATAAAAAAATCATGAAAACACATAAAAACACATGACTCCCAAAATAAGGACAAACCAAGAGGAAACTCATTGCCTCAAGCTAGAATAGGAGTAGAAGGAAAGAGATGAGGATATCGGGACATCATATCGGCCTTGTCCTTCCAAGTAGCACCCTCAACTAATTGATTCCTCCACAATACTTTCACGGAAGCTATTTCCTTGTTTCTCAACTTCTTAACTTGTCGGTCTAGAATCTCTTCCGGAACTTCTTTATAAGAAAGACTTTCATCAACTTCCAACCCTTCTAGTGGCCATATGGATGTCGGATCTCTAACACACTTCTTAAGCATAGAGACATGGAAAACAGGATCCACTATTACAAACTCATTCGGCAAGTCTAACTCATAAGCAACCTTACCAACACGCCTCAAAACTTGATATGGGCCTGCATATCGGGGACTAAGCTTCTCTTTCTTACCACACCTCATTACACCCTTCATGGGTGAGATTTTCAAGTAAAGCCAATCATCAACATCAAACTCTAGATCCCTTCTTCTCACATCGGCATAAGATTTTTGCCGACTTTTAGCCATTTTCAACTTTTCCCTTATAAGCCAAACTTTCTGTATGGCCTCTTGTACCAATTCGGAACCTATTAGGGCAACTTAACCCACCTCGAACCAATCTATAGGAGATCTACACCTCCCACCATATAGGGCCTCAAATGGAGGCATATCAATACTCGAGTTATAACTGTTATTGTAAGCAAACACAATCAATGGCAAATGGTTATCCCAATTGCCCTTAAATCAATCACTCAAGCCCTTAACATATCTTCCAAAGTTTGGATAGTACGCTCCGCTTGCCCATCGGTTTGGGGATGAAAATATGTGCTTAGCTTAACCCTAGTGCCAAAACCCTTTTGGAATGACTTCCAAAACTGAGAAGTGAATTGGGTACCACGATCGGAAATAATGGACAAAGGCACTCCATGCAACCTTACCATTTCTCTCAAGTACAACTTGGCATAGTCCTCCGATGAATAACAAACCTTGATGGGAAGGAAATGATCCAATTTCTCCATCTGATCTACTATCACCCAAATCGAATCATGTTGTTGCCGGGTGCGAGGCAAAACAACTATAAAGTCCATATTCAAGTCTTCCCACATCCAAGTAGGAATGCTAATATCTTGGGACAAACCTCCCAGTTTCTGATGTTCAACCTTCACTTGTTGGCAATTTGGACACTTCGCCATAAATCCCGCAATATCCTTCTTCATCCTATTCCACCAATAGGCCTCCTGTAAATCACAGTACATCTTTGTGGCTCCCGGGTGAATGGAATACCGTGAACTATGGGCTTCTGTCAAAATCTGTTCCCTTAAGTCATCCACATTCGTAACACATAAATGACATTGGTATCTAAGTACACCATCTCCCCCTTGGGAGAAAGCCTCAACAGATTTCTTAAGCACCGCCTCCTTCAATTCTACCAAAATTGGATCAAGACCTTGCATGGCTTTCACATCCTCCACAAAAGACGATTCGGAACCATTGTGAACCATAACACCACCTTTGGTGGAGTCCACTAGTTGAACACCTAATCGAGCCAATCTATGAACATCTCGAACCAACTCTTTCTTTTCTTCTTCAATATGAGAAACACTACCCATAGATAACCGACTTAGATAATCCGCTACCACATTAGCTTTATCAGGGTGATAAAGAATACTCATGCCATAATCCTTCAACAACTCAAGCCACCTTCTTTGGCAATGATTTAGATCTTTTTGATTAAACACATATTGAAAAATCTTGTGGTCGGTAAACACATCTATATTTAGTCCATACAAATAGTGTCTCCAAATCTTTAAGGCAAAAAACAACCGCCGCTAACTCAAGGTCGTGAGTAGGATAATTCTTCTCATGAATTTTAAGTTGCCTTGAGGCATAGACAATAACTTTCCCATTTTGCATAAGCACACACCGGAGTGGAAGTAAGTCTATCCTTCAACTCTTAGAAACTCTTCTCACACGCTTCAGGCCATATGAACTTACCTTTATTTTGAGTCAAAGCCGTCAAATGAGAGGCCATTGAAGAGAATCCCTCAACAAACCTTCTATAGTAACCGGCTAAACCCAAGAAACTTCTAATATCCAAAGGAGTTAGATGTCTAGGCCAACTCTTGACCGCATCTGTCTTCATAGGATCTACCTCAATACCCTTACTCGAAACAATATGACTAAGGAAAGCTACAGACCTTAACCAAAATTCACATTTGCTAAACTTTGCAAAAAGTTGTTGGTACTTGAGAATTTGCAACACAATCACAAACATGTCAATGTATTGTCTAAGCATTCTATTCATCAAGTCCATAAACGCCGTCGGAGCATTAGTCCACCCAAATGACATTTCTAGAAACTCATAGTGACTATACTGAGTTCGAAAAGCCATCTTCGGAATGTCATCATCTTTCACCCTCAATTGGTGATAACCCGATCAAAGATCAATCTTAGAGAAATAACTTGCTCATTGAAGTTGGTCAAACAAATCATATATCCTTGGGAGAGGATATTTATTCTTAATGGTCACCTTATTCAACTGCCGATAATCAATATACATACGAGGATAACCATCCTTCTTTCTAACAAACAAAACTGGAGCACCCCATTGAGAGATACTCGTTCGGATGAAACCCTTATCCAACAAATCTTTCAATTGTTCTTTCAACTCTTTAAATTCTGCCGGAGCCATACAATAAGCAGGAATAGAAATAGGTTGCGCATCTTGGAAAAGGTCAATACCAAAGTCTATTCCTACTCGGGAGGAATACCGGGTAAATCATCTAGGAACACTTCCAGAAACTCATTAGCAACGAGGACCTACTCGAGAGAAGGGGTTTCAGAATCTACATCGCTCACCCTTACTAGATGGTAAATGCAACCCTTAAAAATCATCTTTCTAGCTTAAGATAAGAGACAAACTGACCCTTAGGCATAGAATTTCCCCCCTTCTACTCTAGGATAGGCTCATTCAGGAACTAAAACTTGACTACACGAGTTCTACAGTCAATAGAAGCATAACATGAGTGCATCCAATACATACCCAAGATAATATCAAAATATAACATATCAAGCTCTACCAATTCAACAAGAGTAACTCTATGGGACAAGGAAACAAGACACTTTCTATAGACCCTATTAGCCACAATAGAATCACCAACAGGAGTAGAGATAAAAAAAGGTTCTAACAACACATCCGAAAGAACATCAAACCTCATTGCTACATATGGCGTCACAAAAGACAAGTTAGCACCGGGATAAATTAAAACATAAAAATCAAGTTGGAAAAATCTCAACATACCGTTCACCACATCCAGAGAACCCTCTTGTTTACATCGAGTCTGAAGTGCATAGAAGCGGTTTTGCTTAGGAGCATTGGAACCCGCACCACTAGCAGTAGCTTGCTTTCCCTCTCTTCCTTTAGCCATAAGCATTGGGCAATCCCTTATTTTGTGACCACTTTTACCACAACTAAAGCAACCATCTGTGCCGGCTAGGCACTTACTATCGTGCTTCCTTGCACACTCAGTACAATTAGACCTAGGAAATTAAGATCCACTACCATTACCTCCTTGATGCTTAGGGTTAGACACCCTATCTTGGTTGAACATAGGCAGAGCATTAGAGGAACCTTGACCGGAAAACCTTTGTCGGAATCTAGGATGACCTTGTCCATCAGACCTTGCATTAGGGAAATTTCCATCTCTGGTCTTAGCCCTCTTTACCTCTCTAGACTTTTCCTTAAGTTTCTCCTCCTCAATTTGTTGTCCATGCACCATGAGACGAGAGATGTCCATGTCATTATTGAGCATAGTGGTTCAGCACTTTTTAACCACCATATCAGACACACCCGAAACAAACTTACTCATCTTAGCCCTTGAATCGACAACCATAGCTGGAGCATACTTAGAGAATTGAGTGAACTTTAGAGCATATTACCTCACACTCATTATTCCCTGTCAAAGGTTAATGAACTCAAGAACCTTGACTTCTCTCATCTCAAGGGGAAATAACCTATCAAGAAAAGTGATCTTAAACTTCTCCCAATCAAGAGGACCCGCATCTTCCGATCTCCCTTCCTTCTATTGGTTATACCATATTTGAGCCACACCTTTTAGTTGATAAGCAACCAACTTAGCCTTTTCCACTGACGTATCTCCCAGGATCATCAAAACCTTATAGACCTCATCAATAAACTCTTGAGGATCTTCCTTAACCTTGGAACCATGAAACTCTGGAGGATTCATCCTTGTGAAATCCCTCACTCTTGAAGCCGTCGTACCCACATTTGGGTTCACGGGAACCACTACCTCCCTATTCGCTTGGGCCGTCATGGCTTGAGCCAATACTTGGAAAGCAGCCCTAAACTCCCCATTGGATACTTGCTCGGCCAAAGGATCGACCGGAACTTGAGGAGCTTGGGGAGGAGCTTCTTGTTTCGCATTCTCCCTCACATTCCTTCTAGTACTCGTGAAGCCATATCCTGAAGAACATTGTATAAATATTAGGAGAGAGACCTTATAGAGTTAAAATCTATCCCACGACTTAAAAGTAATGAAAGAAGTGGAGTTTCCTAATCATCTTGTAGCCTCTCATTCATAAATGTGGTGCGCTTCACACTTATGAACAAGACTCTACTAGACGTGGCTTATGAGACATCCTAGGACCATTCTAAATCTTGTGCTCTGATTACCAAATTTATTGATTAACGCTCAACTACACCTCATCTGATACTAGGTGTAGATGATCATAATCTAATATAAAACCCAACAAATGAGTTGGGGTCGAACCCACAGGGAGCGGTACAAGTTTGAATCAATTATGAAGTTGTAAATGTGATTTAATCGGTTGTAGGAATAGAAATTATCAAAATCACTTAAATAAATCAAAAGGGTGACATAAATGAAAGTTGGGGGAATTTGATGTCAATTAGCAACCAAAGCAATCACGAACAACAGGGGTAATCAAATGATTAAGAGATACTTGGAGGAGTGACCAACCAACTGTCAATTTCGCTAAATGGGTGCTCAGTAATTACTAAAGGTTACTAAATCTTAGTGGGTAGACTGGGCCTTAGATAAGATAGCTTTCTCTCGAACAACTATCACGCTTCAGGTGAGTTCTCTCGAACCTCAAAAGGCTAAACACTATAAGCAGCCCAAAACCTCACTTCATCTACTCTCTCGAGCTAGATAGGTAGAATTGAGCTTAGAATTCACTCTCTCGAGCTGAACCCACAACAACCCAATCACTAAAAATGTTAATTTATAGCCATGGTTTTACACCTCTCTCTCAAGTAAGCATAAAACACTAAGTAATATTGAAATAAACATTCCAACGCATCAATTTAACAACAACAATAAATCAAACCCACTTCAAATTAGTAAACGATCAATAATCCCTAACACCCATCGACTAAATTAGACAATTAGTCACACGGTCACCCCCCCAAGAATGGGGGTTTTTAGCTAGTCATCATAAAAAGGAAGAATTCAATACCTATACATTCTCCATAACAGGGTATTGATTTCAAAACCCTTAAAATGATTCAATGTAGCTTCAATTACAATACCCAATTGAAAATCTACTTGAAAACAACTTTAGAACTCAACAAGAGCAGTGTCTTTGTTCTAAGTATGAGTTTTTACAATGTCTGGATACCTTCTCTCAATTCAAAAAATCAATTTATATCCTTTCAAAATTTGGCCTTTGGGGTAATTCGGCAAAGTAAGTCATGCTTCGCCAACTGGTCGGCGAGTCACCAATCGCTCCTGTCCATCGCCTTCTTATCTTGAGTTTCAATATACTGCACACTGTGACTTTAGGCGGTCTATGTTAGGGTCGCTGATGGATTCCGTGATGCGCCGTTTGCCCCTGTAGATTACCGTGTTGCTTGCATCCTCATTGATTGTTCTGTAAAAATCGGTGAGCTAACTCCTTTTCACCGATCCAATCGGTGAGTCGCCGATAGGAATTTTCCTTCGCCCAATTTCTCTAATCTCAGGAGTGGCATACTATAACTTTGGGCGAGTGAAGAGGCTACTCGGCGGATCGCCGAGTGAGGTCGGCGATCTTCAGCTTTGTTGTTCTTTCATTTCTCTTTTGTTTTCCTAGCTACAGATCAATACATCACTATCAGTTTAGAGCATAAATCAGGCATTGAGGATACTTAAACTATGAAAACCAAGCCCTAAATCAGTAGAAATCTTAGACTCATCAACACCCCCAACTTAAACTTTTTCTTGTCCTCAAGTAAAACTCAAGATCAATTAGTTCAACAAGGATGTCTACAAACAGTGCTGCTCAAGACTCAACGCAAATGCACTCAAAAGGTTTAAACTACACATACAATGCTCAATTGTGCACTCAAAGTTTCAAATTGTGACTCACCATTGTCAAGTGTACTCAAGCTCATAATGCTTGCTTCAAATGCAAGTTCACGCTCAACAAAAGTATTCAAATGCCCTCACAACAAAGATGATTCCATACTCACAAAATTTCTCAACAATTTAAGATCCCGGAATCACATACAACTCTCACACTCACAAAGATGAACACATGCATGACTCCACCCATAGGCTTGCCCTTATTTTCCAATCAACATTCGTTTCAGCTTACTCAAGATCACAAAGGTCTTTTTAAGGCTTGTAATGAGGCTGATAGTAAAGGTATGGTCATTTAGGCTTAGTGGCTTCTACCTTCATGAAGTAGGGCCTGCAAATTACTTTTTTCTCCGTCTCTTTCACATTCAAACATGCTCATAATCCACCCCGTTATTCAACTAAACATAAATAACTGGATACCCCATTTCTTTTACTCCTTTCACACACTTTATTTCACAACACTTCTTTTTCATTTTTCATTTTTCATTTTTTCATTTTCAACCTTTTTATTCTCTTCCTTTTCCTTTTCTTTTTTTTACCTGGAGGGGTTCCATCTGTTTCTAAACAATCAATCAAGGGGGAATTTTTCACACTTCTTGACTTTTTTTCTTTTTCACCACATCCCCAACATAGGCTTTTGGCCTAAGTTCGCTATTCAATCAAACCAATACTTCATGAAGGTTATGGGTGATGGGATAAAAAGGTCAAAGTTGTTCAAGTTTCTTCCAAAGAAAAGGATAGGCTCAAACGGTGCCAAACAAGGTTCATACTTCTCACAAGGTGGCCACAAAGAGGTATATTATCAATTTGGTTCACTCTTCAAATTTTTTGCCTAAGATCATTTCAATTGCTTGCTTCAATCAATCAATCGGACCAACGGGGCAAGTTCTAGGTGTCATCAAGCACAATATTCAAGACAACCTCACCACACAAGGCATTCACTACGATTTTCAAACAAGACTCCACACTTTCTAGCTAGCGTGCAATGTTCATCACAAGAGACTTAAATGACAATCAGCTAGTCACAACGAGATGCTAAAAGTTCACATATTGCCTATGTAACTTAGTTTGCCTCATCGTAGCCGCACATTCATGTCGTTCAATTAAGAGCAATATTTAAGTCATCGGTATTGACCACAACCGACACTCGAAAATGCAAGAGAACAACTTCATTCAAACACATCTAGAGTTTGTATTCCTAACAAGTCCCCACCCTACAAAAAACATCCAACATTTCTCTCAATGTAAGAATGAACGAGCACGAAATAAAAATAGAGAAACAATAGCAATAAATGATAAGAATAGGGTTAGGAGGAATATTCACTATTGTCCAGTCGGTGAAGTAATATGAAGATCGCCGAAACCTTCGGTGTATCGCCTAATTGCATGCAGTCTGCCAAAATATCCAGAACGCTACCCCTCCAGTTAGGACCAAAAGGTGATCTAGATCGGGTGCGCCGAACAGCATCGGCGCATCGCCCAATGTGTGTAGATCATCGCCAAAAATTCCAGAACACCGACCCTTCAGGATAATGCAAAGGGTGGTGGAAGTCGGGTACACCCAATCTCTTTGGCACATCACCGAGTGGCCTAGATGAATCGCCCAATATTACAGAATTTCAAGTCCACCCTCGATGCCTAGAAGGTGAGCCAATTCACGACCACCGAGTCCACTCGGTGGCTCACCGAAATGGTCATACCATCACAGACTCACCTATACCTGCATATTCATCACACATTATTCAAAACAACTAACGCTTGGTTTGCCTCCCAAGAAGCGCCTTATTTAACATCATGGCACGACGTGAAAATGCTTCCAAGCATCTTAAAAATACACCACTTCGATTACCAAAATCTCATGACATTCTCCAAAATACAGCTTTAGGCGCTGCCCATTCACCTTGAAAGTTGGGCCCTCTTTTCCTTCAATTATAATTGCCCCATTTGTAAGCACTCAGGTTACCTTAAATGGACTAGACCACTTTGACTTAAGTTTACCGGGAAAGAGTCTCAATTGGGAATTGAAGAGCAACACAAAGTCACCGACTTGAAAGTTGCGCTGACGGATTTTCACGTCGTGCGACCTCTTCATCTTCTCCTTATACAGAGCTGAACTTTCATATGCTCTCAGCTGGAATTCTCCAATTCATGGAGTTGGTTCACTCTCCCTTTTGTGGCCTTTTGCCAATTTAGGTTTAGTGTCTTCAATGCCCATAAAGCTTTGTGCTCAAGCTCAATTGGTAGATGATAAGACTTTCTGAACATTAGCTGGTATGATGACATACCAATTGGTGTTTTGAACGCAGTCTGATATGCCTACAAAGCATCATCCAATTTGCGAGACCAATCCGTCTGATTTGCATTCACCATTTTTTTCAAGATGCTTTTAATTTCCCAGTTTGAAACTTCCACTTGACCGCTTGTTTGTGGATGGTATGGCGTTGCAACTTTATGCTTTACCCCATATTTTCTTAACAACGAGGCAAACATCTAGTTGCAAAACTGAGATCCCCCATCACTGATGATAGCTCGTGGGGTGCCGAATTATGTAAAAATATATCTCTTTAAGAATTGCACCACACTCTTTCCCTCATTGTTGGGCAGGGCTACAACTTCGACCCATTTGGACACATAATCCACTGCCACCAAAATATATTTGTGGCAGAAATAACTCACAAACGGCCCCATGAAATCTATACCCCAAACATCAAACAACTCCACTTCTAAGATAGGATTGAGAGGTAGTTCATGATTTCTTGATACCCCACCTTATTTTTGACAAGGGATGCATTGTTTCACAAATTCATACGCGTCTCTGTATAGAGATGACCAGTAGTAACCACTTTGAAGCACTTTTGTTGCTATCCGCACCCCACCGTGATGTCCACCGATAGGTGATGTGTGACACGCATTAAGAATGACATTGGCTTCTTCTTCCGGTATGCATATACGAATGATATGGTCTACACATTCTCGAAATAGATATGGTTCATCCCAGAAGTATTTCTTTACCTCAAACAAGAATCGCTTCCGCTGTTAGGAGTTCAAATCCTTCGGCATAATTCCACATACCACATGGTTAGAAAGATCAGCAAGGGATGTTGCTTTGGGTTAGCCTCATCACTGTTTCGTCTAGGAATTCAGCCATAATATCCCTTTCTTTGGGGTTGGTCACATTAGTTTCTAACCGCGATAAATGGTCTGCCACCTGATTCTCACACCCCTTTCGATCTTTTACTTCAAAATCAAATTCTTGCAACAACAAGACCCACCTGACCAACCTCAGCTTAGCATCTTTCTTTGCCATTAAATACCGTAACATTGCATGATCAGTATGAACTATCACTTTTGTGCCTAACAAGTATGCCCTAAACTTCTCAAATGCATAAACTACATCTAATAGCTCTTGTTCAGTAACAGTGTAGTTACGTTCTTCTCCATTTAGCGTCTTGCTGGCGTAATAAATTAGATGAAAGAGTTTGTCGTGCTTTTTCCCTAACACGGCTCCTAGAGCGGTACCACTTGCATTACACATCACCTTAAATGGTTCAGATTAATATGGGCTAATGATCACCGGGGTAGAGATTAGCTTTTCCTTCAAACACTCGAAAGCTTTTGAGAAAGTATCATAAAAAAGAAACCTCCCCTTCGAATAGCTTTAATAGATATAGGTGGTGGCAACTTCTCAATAACCTTGATCTTTGCTTTGTCGACCTCTAGTACCTTCTGTGACACTTTATGACCTAGGACTATGCCTTCTTTGACCATGAAATGGCATTTTCCCCAATTAAGGACCAAGTTGGTTTCTACACACCTTTGAATGACTCGCCCAAGATAAGCCAAACATGTCTCAAATGAATCACCTACAACTCAAAAATCATCCATGAATACCTCCATTGAATCTTCCACCATGTCAGCAAAAAAATAAAGCATTCACCATTAAAATATCGCTGGAGCATTGCACAATCCAAACGACATCCTCTTGAGGGCAAAAGTCCCGTAGGGACATGTGAAAGTGGTTTTCTCTTGGTCTTCTGGTGCAATAGAGATTTGTTTGTATCTAGAGTATTCATCCAAGAAATAGTACCATCCACGCCCCACAAGTCTATCAAGCATTTGATCCATAAACGACATTGAAAACTGATCTTTCTTGGTCCAAGCGTTGAGTTTCTGGTAATCCATGCATACTCTCAAACCAGTGACTGATGAGTCTGAGATTTCGTCTCATTTAGGGCTTTGTTTTTATAGTATAAGTTTCCTCAAATGCCTAATTTATGCTCTAAACTGATGTTAAAGTGTTGATTTACAGCTATGAAGGCTAAAGAGCAAGGCAAGGACATGACAAGATAAAAAGGAACTAAAAAGCTGAAGAAGTGAAGAAAAGTGATCCTGGTAATCGCCAAGACCACTCGGTGCACCGTCGAGTGGCTCTTTAGCTCACCCAAAGTTCCAGCATGCCAGCCCTGAGGAAGAACCAAGTTGGCGATAGAAATGGGCAGTCGGCGAATCGTCGATCAACTCTATGATAGCAACTTTGATCGCCTAAAGTTACATGACCTGGGATGCTGAGGACAAAAGTAAAATGGAGATGGAAGAGAGCAAAAGGCGGATCGCCAAACCACTCGGTGAGGCGCAACTTATTCCACCAAGTGGACTTTTAGGCCAAAACGCAGGCAACTATAAATTGAAATTTAAAAGGAATTTTGAGGAGTTCCCATAGAGTTCTGATCCAGAGTTTTAAAGTTAGAGTTTTTCTCTTAGTTTTCCAGTTCTTATTGTAGACTTTGAGGATTTCTAAGCTTAATTTTGAGGATTTGCAAGTGGGTTTTTAAATTTAATTACTTTGGAGCATTGTAAAGGCTTGGAGACTCTTACCTAGCTGATGGCTAATCTAGTTGGTAATTATTTTTACCTTTTTATGATGCTTAGCTAAAACCCCAATTCTTGGGTTGAATTAGCTTATGGTTATTGTTATTTACTGACTTAAATGATGAATTGAAGTAGGTTTAATTGATAGTTGTATTTTAATCTAGAATTGTAGTTGCAAATGCAATTCTAGTCTAGAGTTCAGGACTTGCTTGAGAGAGAAGTTTTAGAACAAAAGCTTTCGATTAATGATTGTAGTTATTGGATTGATATGGGTTTAGCTCCAAAGAGTAAATCCTAAATCCGATTCTACCCATCTAGCTCGAGAGAGTGGATGAATTAAGGTGTGGACTGTTCTTATTTGCTAAGCTTGTTGATATTCGAAAGAAATCACTTGAATCGGGGTAGTTGTATGAGAGAAAACTATCTTACTTATAGTCTAGCCTACCCACTGATATTTATCTATTGGTTAGTAATTTCAATTACCCGTACAGTGAAAATTACCTATAATCGATCACATACCGAGACTTCCTCTCTATATTGTTATTTTCCTCGTGTTTGATTGTGTTGTAGCTACTAATTGAAAATCCAAACCCCCCATCTGACATTCGTTGTCACCCCCTTAGATTTATTTACATGTTTGCGATAATTTCTATTCTTATAACCGAATAGAACACTTTATAACTTCATAACTGAATTTAAACACGTGCCGCTCCCTGTGGGTTCGACCCCAACTCTTAGTTGGGTTTTATACTAATTAATGATCTTCTACACCTAGAATTGGATGAGGTGTCTTTGAGACGTTAATAAAAAATGGTGCCGCTGCCGGAGAGTGGTGTTGTTTAGAATTCTATTATCGAAGTTTGAATTATGTTCTTTTTTTGTTATAGTTGAATCAATTTACTTTATTTATGGTTGTGTTTGAACAGAGGAAGAAATGAGCGTGAACGGGAGTAATGGTAGCCAAATTGGCTTCCAAGATGACATCGGTAACATGAACGATGTCAATGACACTCAAGTTGGTGGTTTAGCTGAATCTTAAACAGGTGTCCTCGTTGTGCCAGGATGTTAAATAAGCCTCTTCTTGGGAGGCAACCCAAGGTTTAATGCTTTAATTTTGTTTTTGAATAACGGGTATGGATTTTGCCGGTTGAAAGTGTTGGAAAAAGATGAGTAGGCGAGCTAAAAGTCCATTCGGTGAGACGCCGAACAGGTTGGCGTGCCTGATTTGGACCGCCGTTGGAACCACCCAGCTTGATGGGAAATCTATAAAACTCGGCGAGCGAAAATACGACTTGGCGAATCACTGAGTGGGTCGGCGGATGCGACTTACTTCGCCGACTGGCGCACGAATTGAAAGGTTTTAAAGGCTAAACGGTTTAAAATTTCAAAATCCATCATTTTCTCACCTTTTCAACTGTCGCACTCTCTCACCGATATTAGATTTTTAGTATTCTTGCATTTTTACCCTCATTTCATTGGAATTTTTGCTCGGGGATGGACTTTGGAATTACTTTGCTTCCTAGCACTTCAAATCTATTTTCGGCATAAAGGTTGGTTTTTCGAGCCCCGAACTTGATTGTTAGTTGAAATCAAATGCAAATCGATGTTTTGTTGTTGATATCTATGGGAAATGTCGTATGAATCATCGTGTGATTATTTGTTTACCTAATCTTAAATGAAATCGTAATTAATCGGCCTTTAATCATGATTCCCGTGTCATTGCCTATTGAAATCAATTTAAAATTGTTGGGTTGCGTTGAATATGTGTTGGGTTTAGCGGGGTGATGTCTGAGGAACCCCGAATTTTGCTAAATGGCAAATTTTACCCGATGATAGAGTAGTTGACGTAATTCTCAAGGGCAAAAGACGTTAAATGGCCAATTTTGGCTAAATTGGGGGAAGTCTGAGTACCCCGAGGGCATGAGTAGCATGGGTATTGCTTTAATTTCATAATGTGAGTGTTTAATTTTGATTTTATGGGCTGCGGGCTTGATTTTGATCGCTTCAGGATACTACTATGGTGGGCTCCAGTGGAGCCAAGGATGTTGAGATACCGAGCACTGATGCCCCGACATATGGAGTGACTGATATGCAGACTTCATCGCAGGCCTAGCCTGGTAGGATGATTATTTTTGCCTCCCTCTCTGTTACTTTATTGACTATTTTTGATTTCATTTGCATTTGAGGACAACTATTTATTTTGTTGGCGGGGTGAGGTATTTCCATACCTACCACTTGTGGGCTGCTTTTGTTTTGTGAATATTGATCTCAATTGCTGTTTTGTGAATATTGAGCTTATTGGGTTATATATATATCTTGGTTGTGGAATTGTGGCCCATTGTTTTGATAGAAAATGGTTTTGACCCAAATTTTAAAATTTTGCCACCTCTTTTGTGTGTGACTGTGGCTGTTCTTGTACAAATTTGAGTGTCGGTTGTGGTCAATACCGATAACTTGAATAGTGCTCTTAATTGAACAAAATGAATGTGCGGCTGCGATGAGTCAAACAAAGTTACATAGGCAATATGTGAACTTTGACCATCTTGTTGTGATTAGCTGATTATCGATGAGGTCTCCTGTGATGAACATTGCAAGCTAGCTAGAAAGTGTGGAGTCTTGTTAGATAATTGTATCAATGCCTTGTGTGGTGAGATAGTATTGAACATCATTCTTGATAACACCCAGAACTTGCCCCGTTGGTTCGATTGATTAAGTGATGCAAGCAATAGACATGATCTTAGGCAATTTTTTTGAAGAGTGAGCTTATTTAACAACATACCTCTTTGTGGCCAACCGTATGAGAAGTGTGAACCTTGCTTGGCCCTTTTTGAGCCTAACCTTTTCTTGGAAGAAACATGAACAATTGTGACCTCTTTTTAACCCTTCACCCGTAACTTTCACGAAGAATGGTTTGTTTGAATAGCCAACTTAGGCCAAAAGCCTAAGTTGGGGGTGCGGTGAAAAAGAAGGAGAATCAAGAAGTGTGAAATATTCCCCTAATTGGATTGTTTGGAAAATAATGGAACCCCTCCATATATAAAAAAAAAAGAAGAAAAGACAAAAAGGAATGAAAAAGAAGAAAGAAAAGAAAAAGACTGAAAAAGAGATAAAGTTGTGAAAATAGAAAAAGAAATGAGGTATCCGGTGAGTCATGTCTAGTTGAATAATGGGGTGGAATATGATCATGTTTGAATGAGAAGAGAAGGACAAAATTATTTTCAAGCCATACTTTATGAAGGTAGGAGCCACTAAGCCTAAATTGCCATACCTTTGCACTCAGCCTCATTACAAGCCTTAAAAAGACCTTTTTGATCTTGATAGAGCTGAAACGAATGTTGATTAGAACATAAGGGCCAGCCTATGGGTGAAGTCATGCATGTGTTCATCTTTGTGAGTGTGAGAGTTGTATGTGATTCCGGGACTTTAAATTGTTGAGAAATTTTGTGTGAATATGGAATCATCTTTGTTGCGAGGGCATTTGAATACATTTGTTGAGCTTGAACTTGCATTTGAAGCAAGCAATGTGAGCTTGAGTACTCTTGATGATGGTGAGTCACAATTTGAAACTTTGAGTGCACTATTGATCATTGTATGAGTAATTTGAACCTTGTTGTGCGCATTTATGTTGAGTCTTATGCAACACTATTTGTAGACATCCTTGTTGTACTGATTGATCTTGAGTTTTACTTGAGGACAAGCAAAAGTTTAAGTTGGAGGTGTTGATGAGTCTGAGATTTCGACTCATTTAGGGCTTTGTTTTGATAGTATAAGTGTCCTCAAATGCCTAATTTATGCTCTAAATTGATGTTAAAGTGTTGATTTGCAGCTATGAAGGCTAAAGAGCAAGGCAAGGACATGACAGGACAAAAAGGAACTAAAAAGCTGAAAAAGTGAAGAAAAGTGATCCTGGTGATCGCCAAGACCACTCGGCGCACCGCCGAGTGGCTCTTTAGCTCGCCCAAAGTTTCATCATGCCAGCCCTGGGAAGAACCAAGTTGGCAAAAAAAAATGGGCAGTCGGTGAATCACCGATCGACTCTGCGATGGCAACTTTGATCGCCCAAACTTACAGGACCTGGGATACTGAGGACCAATGAAAAATGGCGATGAAAGAGAGCAAAAGGCGGATCGCCGAACCACTCGGCGAGGAGCGACTTATTCTGCCGAGTGGACTTTCTGGCCAAAATGCAGGCAACTATAAATTGAAATTTAAAAAAGAATTTTGAGGGGTTCCCAGAGATTTCTGATCCCCAAGTTTTAGACTCAGAGTTTTTCTCTAAGTTTTCCAGTTCTTATTGTAGACTTTGATGATTTCTAAGCTTAATTTTGAGGATTTTCAAGTGGGTTTTTGAATTTAATTACTTTGGATCATTGTAAAGGCTTGGAGACACTTACCCAGCTGATGGCTAATCTAGTTGGTAACTGTTTTTACCTTTTTATGATGCTTAGCTAAAACCCCAATTCTTGAGGTGTGATTATCTGATTATGGGTTGAATTAGCTTATGGGTAATGTTATTTACTAACTTAAATGATGAATTGAAGTGCGTTTAATTGATAGCTATGTTTTAATCTAAGAATTGTAGTTTCTAATGCAATCCTTGTCTAGAGTTCTGGACTTGCTTTAGAGAGAAGTTTTATAACCAAAGCTTTCGATTAATGATTGTAGTTATTGGGTTGATATGAGTTTAGCTCGACAAAGTAAATCCTAAATCCGATTCTACCCATCTAGCTTGAGAGAGTGGATGAATTAAGGTGTGGGCTGTTCTTATTTGCTAAGCTTGTTGATGTTCGAAAGAAATCACTTGAATCGGGGTAGTGGTTCGAGAAAAAACTATCTTACTTATAGTCTAGCCTATCCACTGATATTTAGCTATTGGTTAGTAATTTCAATTACCCGTACAGTGAAATTTCCCTATAATCGATCACATCTCGAGAATTCCTCTCTATATTGTTATTTTCCTTGTGTTTAATTGTGTTGTGGCTGCTAATTGACAATCCAAACACCCCATCTGACATTCGTTGTCACACCCTTAGATTTATTTACATGTTTGTGATAATTTCCATTCCTATAACCGAATAGACTACTTTATAACTTCATAACTAAATTTAAACACGTACCGCTCCCTGTGGGTTCGACCCCAACTCTTAGTTGGGTTTTATACTGATTAACGATCGTCTACACCTATAATTGGATGAGGTGCATTTGAGACGTTAATAAACCGGCCTCATGGGGACGAGTTCTCCTTCCTCATTCAGGACCACCGTGATGCCTCCTTTTTTGGGTACGCATTGTACCGGGCTTACCCATTTACTATCCACAATAGGATACATTACACTCGCGTCTAATAATTTAATGATCTCTTTTTTCACCACCTCTTGCATATGTGGGTTTAATCTTCTTTGATGGTCAACACTTGGTTTGCACAAGCTATCCAATTGGATTTTGTGTGTGCAAATCCCGAGTGGAATACCTACAATATCAGCTATAGTCCATCCGATTGCCTTGATGTACCTTTTCAACACCTGAATAAGAAATTTCACTTGCCACTTAAGCAAGTCAGCTGCAATGATAACGGGCAAGGTATTGTTCGCCCCCAAGAATGCATACCGAAGATGAGCGGGAAGCACTTTCAACTAGAGCTTTGGCGGTTCCTCCGTGGATGGTTTAGCGGGAGGAATCTCTCGATTCTTTATATCAATGTCTATCTTTAATGGGTTGCTCGAGTATTTACCTAATCCCGATAGAACAACTACCACTTCATCATACCCTTGAACTTCGGTTTCATCATAATTCAAAAAAATAGCCTTAAGAGGTTCACTCATACACATCATTTCGCTCACACTAGCCACCGCTTCATCAATCACAACAATCGGTGAAACTACATGAATATCACTAGGTTGCTTAATTGATTTGCTCACATTGAAGGTGACCTCATCTTCATTTACTCAAAACTTCAACTCCCCACTTTCAACATCCACTAGAGCTCTTTCGGTTACTAAAAATGGTCTACCCAAAATAATAGGAACTTCATCATCAATCTCACAATCAAGAATAACAAAATCACCCGAAAATATGAATCGATCCACCTTTACCTATATGTCATAGAGTATTCCAATAGGGTGTTTAATCGACCGATCTTCCATAAGAAGCCGCATTGTTGTGGATTTTGGTTCGCCCAGCCTAAGTTGTTTAAAGATTGCATAGGGCATCAAATTTATACTTGCCCCCAAATCACATAAAGCTTTAGCAAATTGAAGCATACCAATGGTGCTTGGGATGGCGAATGCCCCCGGCTCCTCTTTCTTTATAATCATCTCGCTAGTCATAATGGCACTACAATTATGAGAGACTTCGATTGTTTCAAAGTCCATGCTTCTCTTCTTAGTGACCAACTCCTTCATGAATTTTGCATATCCAGGCATCTCCAATAATGCTTCCACTAACGGAAGATTTATAGAAAGTGTCTTAAACACGGATAGGAATTTCTTGAACCTTTCATCCCCATTTTTCTTTTTGAGACATTGAGGAAATGGAGGAGCTATTTTGGGAAGAGGTTGCACTATCTTTGGAGTTTAGGTAGCCTTTTCTTTATCTTTTTGCAACTCGTCGGTGGAGCTTTGCTTAGGACTTTCCTCCTTCTCTTTGATCATACAACTTTCCGATTCTTGGACAAGCCTCTCTTCCTCATCGATATCTTTCTCTTCTTCATAAGTGTTCATCCCATTATTACCCTTCACATTCCCAACCACTATCTTTCCACTTCGAGTCACAACCACCAAATCTTTGTCATAATCAGCCCTCAAAGTTGTTGCACACTCAGCTTCACCCCTTTCAATTGCCATGGGTGCTAGCTATGCTGAAAGTTGGCTCAGTTGACCCTCAAGTTGTTTGATTGCATCTGCGTGAGAATTCACTCTATTATTCAATGATGATAAATCAACTTTCATTTCCTTAAGCATGTCATCAGATCCTTCAACCTTATCTAGTTTACGCGACAATAATTCATCCACTCGTAGGTTACCCGAACTACCCTTTGATTTTGGGCTGTCACTTGATTGTGTGTGGTCCTCTTCATTACTCTTTTCTCTCCTCCAAGGATCATTTTGTTCAGGCCATTCTTGATAGTATCATCTCCGCTTTTCTTCCTTATGTGAGTTCCAACCTTGATTCCCACCCGACTTTAAATAGCTCGGGTGAGAACCCTCCTCAAGTCTAAACACTCTTCTGACTTCTTAGGGTTAATCAACCTTTTCTAACACTTGTTTTTGTAACAACTCCATTTGGGACATCATATTGCTAATATTCTCATCCCTCTCTTTCTCCTTGTCAAGTTGCTCCTTTGTCATCCTAAAATTTAAGGGGGATACTTGGTCCTCTTGAGAGTACCAAGCTCGGTTGATCTTTGTCATTTCATCAAGAAGGGATGAGGCTACCTCAAATGGTTGTAACATTATCCCCCCCCTGAGATAGCTGGTCAGCAACCCCTTTGTTCACTGAGTCTAAACTCTGGTAAAAATATTAAAGTATCACATTACCCGGAAGCCCATGAGTGGGACATTGTAATAGAACCTTTTGAAATCTCAGCCAAGTGTCATGAATCGGTTCCCCTTCCACTTGCTTGAAGTTTTGGATGTTGTCATGTAATTTCACCATCTTTGAGGGTGGAAAGAACCTTATGTAGAATCCTCAGTAAGCTCCTCCCAATATAAAATAGAGTCCCTCGGGAGGCCTGCTAACTACTTGGTTGCTTCGACCATTAAAGAGAAAGGGAATAATCAGAGCCGAACTGATTCTTGTGAAATATCCTTGAGTGAAAACAGACTACATATCTCTACAAAGTTTCGAATATCCTCATGGAGATTCTCATGATCCATCCCCCCAAATATGCCTTTAGCTTGCAAGAGTTGCACCATTGTGTTTGTCACATGGAATGCAGCATGATCCACAACCGGAAGTAGGCGAATAACACCTACGCCCCCCAATAGAGCCTCATTTGCATAAAAGGACTCACCACCATCATCTTGGTGACCAAGTTGGTTCACAGTGCTTTCATTTGCACTCATCTTGTCAGCTGATCACAAGCAGCTCACAACAAAAAGGTAAGTCGATTCAACTACAACACAAAGATATCATAATTTAAACTTCAATAAGAGAATTCTAAACACCACTCCCCGGCAGCGATGCCATTTTGATTAACGCTCAACTAAACCTCATCCGATATTAGGTGTAGATGATCCTAATCTAGTATAAAACCCAACAAATGAGTTGGGGTCAAACCCACAGGGAGCGGTACAAGTTTGAATTCAATTGTGAAGTTGTAAATGTGATTTAATCGGTTGTAGGAATAGAAATTATCGAAATCACTTAAATAATCAAAAGGGTGATATAAATGTCAAGTGGGGGAATTTGATGTCAATTAGCAACCAAAGCAATCACGAACAATAGGGGTAATCAAGTGATTAAGAGATACTTGGGGGAGTGACTGACCAACTGTCAATTTCGCTAAATGGGTGCTCGATAATAACTAAAGGTTACTAAATCTTAGTGGGTAGGTTGGGCCTTAGATGAGACAAGTTTCTCTCAAACAACTATCACGCTTCAGGTGAGTTCTCTCGAACCCCAACAGGCTAAACACTATAAGCAGCCAAAAACCTCACTTCATCTACTCTCTCGAGCTAGATAGGTAGAATTGAGCTTAGAATTCACTCTCTCGAGCTGAACCTACAACAACCCAATCACTACAAAGGATAATTTATAGCCTTGGTTTTACACCTCTCTCTCAAGCAAGCATAAAACACTAAGTAACATTGAAATAAACATTCCAATGCATCAATTTAACAACAACAATAAATCAAACCCATTTCAAATTAGTAATACGATAAATAATCCCTAACACCCATCAACTAAATTAGACAATTAGTCACATGGTAGCACCCCCAAGAATGGGGGTTTTAGGTAGTCATCATAAAAAGTAAGAATTCAATACCTATTACATTCTCCATAGCTGGGTATTGATTTCCAATCACTTAAAATGATTCAATATAGCTTCGATTACAATACCCAATTGAAAATCTACTTGAAAAATGTTTCAGAACTCAACAAGAGCAGTGTCTTCATTCTAAGTATGAGTTTTTACAATGTCTAGATGCCTTCTCTCTTCTCAAAAAATCAATTAATATCCTTTAAAAATATGCCTTTGGGGTAATTCAGCGAAGTAAGTCATGCTTCGCCAACTGGTTGGCGAGTGGCCAATCGCTCTTGTCCATCGCCTTCTTATCTTGAGTTTCCATCTATTGCGCACTGTGACTTTAGGCGGTTTATGTCGGGGTCGCTGATGGATTCTGCGATGTGTTGTTTGATCCTGTAGATCGACGTGTTGCTTGCATCCTCATTGATTGTTCTGTAAAAATCGGTGGGCTAACTCCTCTTCGCCGATCCAATTGGTGAGTCGCCGATAGGGATTTCCCTTCGCGCAATTTCTCTCATCTCAGGAGTGGCATACTATAACTTTCAGCGAGTGAAGAGGCCACTCGGTGGATGACCGAGTGAGGTCGGTGATCTTCAACTTTGTTGTTGTTTCATTTCTCTTTTGTTTTCCTAGCTACAGATCAATACATCACTATAAGTTTAGACCATAAATCAGGCATTGAGGATACTTAAACTATGAAAACAAAGCCCTAAATAAGTAGAAATCTCAGAATCATCATTTTTCATGACCTATTAATACCCACTAGATGTAACATGGCGTATAGAACCCTGAAGGACTCCATACAAGCTGTTAGACCCTCAGCATGATGGTTCGAGCAGCTCGGGCTTTCCTAGAGATTTACATAATGAACCTAATCAAGGTCCAATGACTTCAATCAAGGTTAAGTTCAAATAAGTAAAGACCTTGGACGTGGCGTGGCTAAGGCATGCATGGCAAGGCGTGGCTAAGACAGGATGAGGGCTGAAAAGCAAAGGCATTTGAGGCAAGACGTGGCTAAGGCATGACAAGGGCTGGGCAGATTGAGACAAGGCTGTGATCATGATAAGGTCATGGCTAGATAAGTTGAAGGCTAAGTGTTGGATAAAGATAGTGACTGAGAAGATTGCACCCCAATGGAAAGCTTGGCGAGGCAAGACCAGCGCACATGACTTGCATGTGGGTAGACGCGAGATTGGGTGACTGAAGGGTTATTTTTGCGCCAAAACTGAAAGCTGCTTGCGTGTGCCTCGCACATGCATTGTCAATTGGGCAGTTTCTAGCCGTTAGAGCTTTGTTAGCATTTTGGATAGGACTTGTTGTTTGAATTTTGAATTTAGCTTATCAGTTGGGCTTGTTATCTGAATTCGTAGGCATGTGCCTGACATGTGACTGGGTGCTGTAGCCTATTTAAAGACACAGGCACACCATTCTCAGGTAGAGGTCTTTGGTCAAATTTTGTAGGCTAAACTATTTGTGTGCTTCTTTGTGGCGTGAGTTTAATACAAAGTTGGGAGTTGTTCCTGTAAAGTGTTTTTGTGTTCTACTTTCGTATTCTTGTATAGATTTAAACTCAAATGTGAACAAAAAGAAAAAGGTGTGCTGAGTCTAAGTATTTAGACTCTCTTAGTGGGTGAGATCTACTTAAGTTGACCCTCTAACAACTGGTATCAGAGCAAGGCTATAAAAATAGTGACTAATGTAGAACTGAGAGAAAATACACGCAGGCATGAGTCCTTTATCGGGATGACGGATGAGCGATGGAGTGACCCAAATCTGGTGGATTTGTTTACACAGATTCTGGGCATGATACAGGAATTTGAAACTTTCCGTGGAGAGTTGAGCCTAAATCTTTAGACTATTGAGGAATAACTGGCGGAAAATGTAAGCTTCCGTGAACCAGCAACATTGCAATTGGATGGTTTGATAAAGGAAAATGAAGATCTCAAAACCAAATTGGTTGTATTGCATTTGGCTGTCGCTGGTTCTAATCCCGTAGGCCTCTAAAGTTAATGTCCTTGAACAAAAGTCATTTTATGGTGATCGTAGAGCCAAGGAGTTGGAAAACTTCTTGTGGGACTTGGAGCATTACTTTGCAGTTCGTTACTTTCGTGTAGATGTAACTCTGTGGTGGCGGACTAAGAATGCTGATGATGAAAGTGCAAACCGACCCAAAGTCGATACGTGGGAGAAGTTGAGGTATGCACTTCGTGAGAAATTCCTGCCTAGTAACTCGTCTTAGATTGCTAGGGACAAGTTGAAATGATTGAAACAAGTGGGATCTATTCGTGACTATGTGAAGGAATTCACATCGGTGCTGTTGGATATTCAAAACATGTCTGACGAGGATAAGGTGCATAATTTTTTTTCCGGAATGCAGGGGTGGGCACAAAACGAATTACGCAGGTAGAAGGTTCAAGATCTGCCTAGTGTAATTGTTGCTGCCGATGCATTGATTGATTTTTGATCAACCAGTGACACCACTGATCCGAATCCCCCATCAAAAGGGAAGAGGAAAGAGAAGGGTAAGGACTGGAATAAAGATAATTGAAAGCCGGAAGGAAATGATAAAGTCAAGGGAAAGATGGATGCTACATCAAATAACTGTGGCAAACAGACGGGGGACAAGGTCTGCTGGACTTCCGAAAAACCAGGTCATCAAGCAAGGAACTGTCCTAACCAAGCAAAGGTAAATGCTCTTCTGGCGGAGGAAGATAAGGAAATAAAGGGAAGGGATCGGAAAATGCTGCCTATGTTAACCCATTACGACTATTGTACACATTGTCTAGTGTTAGTGTGATGGATGTTGATGAAGATGTCATCGAGAATGTTGCCTATGTGAATGCTGCTGACACGGTGGATGATCTTTCCGATGCTTATGGCAGTCTAATGTATGTTGACACAAAGATTGGTGAGATAAGTGTTGTCACTCTGGTAGATACAGAGGCAACCCACACGTTTGTGGGTTCAAAGATTGTCAAAGAATACAGACTAAAGGTGACTAATTGTGAAACAAAGATGAAGGCACTGAATTCTGCTGCACAACTAGGTTATGGCATGGCCTTATACGTGCCTCTGACGATCAGACATTGGTCTGGGGTGAACAATTTCACTGTGGTACCACTTGGCGACTTCAACTTGTTACTAGGAATTGAATTTATGAGGAAATTCAAGGTTGCTCTGATTCCGCATTTGGATGGACTAATGTTCATAGGGAAAAATACCCGAGATTCGTGAAGGGGATCCGAACATTTGCTAAGGCAAATAAGAAGACTGCTGGGCTTGCTACACTGATATCAACTACTGCATTTGAAAAAGGTTTGAAGAAGGGTGAGGGTGCTTACCTTGCTACCTTAATTGATGTGAAGCCGGATGTACAAGTAGAAGTTCCGGATGATGTTGCTAAATTACAGATGAAATTCAAGGATGTAATGCCGCCTGAACTATCCAAATAATTGCCTCCATGAAGGGAAATTGATCACAAGATTGAACTGATTCCTAGATCAGTGCCGCTGCCACACCTTCCCTATCGCATGTCACCACTGGAATTGTCAGAGTTGAGGAAGCAATTGTCAGAGTTGAGGAAGAAATTGTCTGAGTTGCTGAACGCAGGGATGATTCAGCCTTCGAAGGCTCCCTTTGTTGCACCTATTTTTTTCAAGAGGAAGCAAGATGGAAGCCTCTGGATGTGTGTGGATTATAGAGCATTGAACAAGGTTACTGTGAAGAATAAATACACGGTTCCCTTAATCCAAGACTTGCTAGATAAGCTATCTAAGGCTAATTTCTTTTCTAAGTTAGATTTGAGGATGGGCTATTGGGGGGATTCCCCAAAGACCACATGTGTAACTAGATATGGTAGTTATGAGTTCTTTGTAATGTAGTTTGGGCTGACTAATGCCCCAAATTATATCTGTAATTTAATGAACAATGTTGTTTACGAGTATCTTGATGAGTTTGTAGTAGTCTACTTAGATGACATAGTCATATATAGTAGTACTCTAGATGAACATTTGCTGCATTTGAGAAAAGTGTTGCAACGACTTAGAGAATATCAACTCTTTTTCAAGATCGTAAAATGTGAGTTTTCTAGTCGCGAGATAAAATTCCTAGGTCATTTGGTAAGAGAAAACCATGTTCGGATGGACCCTAAGAAAGTGCAGGCAATTATTGAATGGCAGGCACCTAGTGGGGTAAAGGAATTAAGATCATTCTTAGGACTTGCAAATTACTATCGGAAGTTCATAGCAGGCTATTCCAAGAAGGCTGCCCCATTAATAGATTTGCTTAAGATGAATGTGAAATGGTGTTGGTCGGAGGCAAGAGAGAAGACTTTTAATTCATTAAAGAAGGACATTGCTTCTGAACTAATATTGCGGCTCCCTGACTTTGATCTTCCTTTTGAGGTACACACTGATGCTTCAGATTATGCTGTTGGTGGTGTGTTGGTGCAGAACGAACATCATGTTGCATTTGAAAGTAGAAAGTTAAAGCCTGCGGAGCAACGATATTCTGCACATGAGAAGGAAATGGTGGCAGTACTCCATTGTCTTCAAACGTGGAGGGTGTATCTGCTGGGAACAAAGTTTATTGTCAATACAGACACTGTGGCCAATCCATACTTCAAAACACAACAGAAACTGAGTTCGAAACAAGCCAGATGGTAAGAGATATTTGCTGAATATGACTTCATGTAGATACATAAACCGGAAAAGCAAAATCAAGTTGCTGATGTATTGAGTCGCAAAAGAGGTTTTTGCTACGGTTTACGCAATTACTAGACTTGAGTCTGATTTTCTTGATAAGATTAAGTTTAGTGCTGCTTTTGATTCATTATATGTCAAGTTAATGGATCAAGTGAAAGAGGGTATAGTTAGACGGTATTGGATCAAGGACAATCTGCTTTATTTTAGAGGGGGGAGAATCGTGGTTCCTCAAGGTGATGGGTTGCGATGAAAACTTCTAAAAAAAGACATGATATTGTTTATGCTGGACATCCAGGTGTTGAAATGATGATGGAATTACTGTCCTGAAGTTATTTTTGGCCAAAAATGGAAGATGACATTGAGGCCTATGTAAAGTCTTGTTTAATATGTCAACTGGATAAGACGAAACGGAAGAAGGAAGCGGGGTTGCTACAACCTTTAGCTGTAGCGAAACGTCCGTGGGTTTCTGTTTCAATGGACTTCATTAGTGGATTTCCAAAAGTGGAGGGTAATGCATCAATCATGGTGGTGGTTGACAGATTCTCAAAATATGGTATCTTTATTACTGCTCCTACCTTATGCTCTTCTGAGATAGCGGCTGAGTTGTTTTATAAGCATGTTGTGAAAATTTTTGGTGTTCCATTAGAAATTGTGAGTGATCGTGACGCTAGGTTCACTGACCGATTTTTGACTGCATTTTTTAACACGATGGGTACTGATTTGAAGTTCTCAACGTCAAATCATCCATAAACGGATGGACAAACCGAAAGGATCAATTATCTGCTTGAAGAATATCTCAGACACTATGTGACAGCGAGTCAAAGGAATTGGGTTGAATTGTTGGACAGGGCACAACTTTGTTATAACTTGCATCGGTCGTCAGCAACAAAAAATAGTCTGTTTGAGTTAGTGTTGGGTGTGCAACCTAACACCCCGTTGGAAATCGCTAAATCTAAGTCACAAGGTAAATGTCCTGCTGCTTACAGATATGCGCGTGACAAGCAAGAGTTGCTGGATGAAGTGCAAGATAACTTGAGGAAGGCGACCAAGAGTATGAAGAAGTATGCTGACCAACATCGGCATGCTTTAGAGTTTCAGGTTGGGGATAAGGTGTTGCTAAAACTTACTCCCCAAATCTGGAAGAAAATCAGTAGTAAGACTATTCATCGTGGACTGATTTTGAAATATGATGGACCGTTTGAAGTCATAGAAAGAGTTGGTGAAGTTGCTTACAGGTTGAATCTACCGGAAAGATTGAAAATTCACCCTAAATTCACGTGAGTTTTCAGAAACCTTTTCATGAGGATCAAACAAGGTCGGTTACCAGGTGTGCTCTTCCTGTTGTACGAACGCAGTTCGAAGAACAGGTTGAGAAGATTCTGGATCATTGGACTTTGGGACAAAGAGAGAAGATTCGAAGAACATAGTTTCTAATTTAATGGAAAAGGAAGCAGGTGTGTGATGCAGCATGGGAAAAAGAAACCTCTCTATGGCAGTTCAAAGATGAAATTTAGGCTTACTTAAGTTCTGTCTTATTGAGGATGATGAGCTCATCTGGTGGGGGAAGTTTGTTAGACCCTCAGCTTGATGGTTCGAGCGACTCGGGCTTGGCTAGAGATTTACATGATGAACCTAGTCAAGGTCCAATGACTTCAGTCAAGGTTAAGTTCAAATAATTGAAGACCTTGGCAGTGGCGTGGCTAAGACAGGACAAGGGCTGAAAAACAAAGGCATGTGAGTCAAGACGTGGCTAAGGCATGACAAGGGCTAGGTAGATTGAGACAAGGATATGATCGTGACAAGGTCGTGGCTAGACAAGTTGAAGGCTAAGTGTTGGATAAAGACAGCGACTGAGGAGATTGCACCCCAATAGAAAGCTCGGTGAGGCAGGACCAGCGTACATGACTGGCACGTTGGCAGACGCGAGATTGAGCGACTGAAGGGTGATTTTTGTGCCAATGCTAAAGGCTTCTCGCGTGTGCCTCACACATGCGTGGGCAGTTTGGAAGTTTCTAGCCGTTGGAGTTTGGTCAACATTTTGGATATGACTTGTTGTTTGAATTTTAATTTAGCTTATCAGTTGGGCTTATCAACTGAATTCGTAGGCATGTTCCTGGCATGTGACTGGGTGTTGTAGCCTATTTAAAGGCACAAGCAGGGGTCTTTGGTAGAATTTTGTAGGCTAAACTATTTGTGTGCTTCTTTGTGGTGTGAGTTTAATACAAAATTGGGACTTGTTCCTGCAAAGTGTTTGTGTGTTCTACTTTCGTATGCTTGTCTAGAGTTAAACTCAAACTTGAACAAAAAGAAAAAGGTGTGATGAGTCTAAGTCTTTATACTGCCTTAGTGGGTGAAATCTACTTAGGTTGACCGTCTAACAACTGGTATCAGAGAAAGGCTAAGAAAATGGTGACTAATGTAGAACTGAGAGAACATACACGCAGGCTTGAGTTCTTTGTCGAGATGAGGGATGTGTGATGGAATGACCCAAATATGGTGGATTTGTTTATACAGATTCTGGGCATGAAACAGGAATTTGTAACTTTCCGTGGAGAGTTGGGCCTAAATCGTTAGACAATTGAGGAACAACTGGCGGAAAATGTAAACTTCTATGAAGCAACAACATTGCAATTATATGGTTTGATAAAGGAAAACAAAGATCTCAAAACCGAATTGGCTGTGTTGCGTTTGGCTGTCGCTTGTTCTAATCCCGTTCGTGGGGAGGCCTCTAAAGTTAAAGTCCCTGAACCAAAGTCATTTGATGGTGTTCGTGGAGCCAAGGAGATGGAAATTTCTTGTGGGTCTTGGAGCATTACTTTGCTACTGCACATATCCCTGAGGCGGAAAAGTTGACTATGACAGTCCGTTACTTTCGTGGGGATGTGATTCTGTGGTGGCGGACAAAGAATGCTGATGATGAAAGTGCAAACTGACCCAAAGTTGATACGTGGGAGAAGTTGAGGGATGCACTTCGTGAGAAATTTCTGCCTAGTAACTCGTCTTGGGTTGCTAGGGACAGGTTGAAACGATTGAAACAAGTGGGATCTATTCGTGACTATGTGAACGAATTCACGTCGGTGCTGTTGGATATTCAAAACATGTTTGATGAGGATAAGTTGCATAATTTTATTTTCGGAATGCAGGGGTGGGCACAAAACAAATTACGCAGGCAGAAGGTTCAAGATCTTCCCAGTGCAATAGCTACCGCCGATGCATTGATTGATTTTCGATCAACCAGTGCCACCACCGATCTGAATCCCCCATCAAAAGTGAAGCGGGAAGAGAAGGGTAAGGACTGGAAGAAAGATAATCGAAAGCCAGAAGGAAATGATAAAGGCAAGGGAAAGATAGATGCTACGTCAAATAACCGTGGCAAACAGACGGGTGACAAGGTCTGCTGGACGTGCAAGAAACCAAGCCATCAAGCAAGGAACTACCCTAACCATGCAAAGGTAAATGCTCTTCTGGCGGAGGAGGATAAGCAAAATAAAGGGAAGGGACCGGAAATTGCTGCCTATGTCAACCCATTACGACTATTGAACACATTGTCTAGTGTTAATGTGATGTATGTTGATGAAGATGTCACTGAGAATGTTGCCTATGTGAATGCTGCTGACAGGGTGGAGGATCTTTCTGATGCTTATGGCAGTCTAATGTATGTTGACACAAAGATTGGTGAGAAAAGTGTTGTCACTATGGTAGATACAAGGGCAACCCACCCGTTTGTGGCTTCAAAGATTGTCAAAGAATACGGACTAAATGTGACTAATTGTGCAACAAAGATGAAGGCGGTCAATTCTTCTGCACAACCAGGTTATGGCATGGCCTTAGACGTGCTTCTGACGATTGGACATTGGTCTTGGGTGCACAATTTGACTGTAGTACCACTTGATGACTTCAACTTGTTACTGGGAATTGAATTTATGAGGAAATTAAAGGTTCCTCTGATTTCGCATTTGGATGGACTAATGTTCATGGGGGAAAAAGACCCGGGATTCGTGAACGGGATCCGACCATTTGCTGAGGAAATAAGAAGACTGCTGGGCTTGGTACACTGTTATCAACTACTGCATTTGAAAAAGGTTTGAAGAAGGGTGAGGGTGCTTACCTTGCTGCCTTAATTTAAGTGAAACCTGATGTTCAAGTAGAAGTTCCGGATGATGTTGCTAAATAACTAATGGAATTCAAGGACGTAATGCCGCCTGAACTACCCTAAGAGTTGCCTCCAAGAAGGGAAATTGATAACAAGATTGAACTGATTCCTAGATTAGTGCTGCCGGAACGCCCTCCCTATCGCATGTCACCACTGGAATTGGCGGAGTTGAGGAAGCAATTGTCTGAGTTGCTGAACGCAGGGATGATTCAGCCTTCAAAGGCTCCCTTTGGTGCACCTATTTTTTTCTAGAGGAAGCAAGATGGAAGCCTCCGGATGTGTGTGGATTATAGAGCACTGAACAAGGTTACTATAAAAAATAAATACCCGGTTCCCTTAATCTAAGACTTGCTAGATAGGCTATCTAAGGCTAGTTTCTTTTCTAAGTTAGATTTGAGGTCGGGCTATTGGCAAGTGCGCATAGCTGAGAGGGATGCCCCAAAGACCACATGTGTAACTAGATATGGTAGTTATGAGTTCCTTGTAATGATGTTTGGGCTGACTAATGCCTTGACTACTTTCTGTAATTTAATGAATGATGTTCTTTACGAGTACCTTGATGAGGTCGTAGTAGTCTACTTAGATTACATAGTCATATATAGTAGGACTCTAGACTAACATTTGTTGCATTTGAGGAAAGTGTTGCAACGACTTAGAGAATATCAACTCTATGTCAAGATGGAAAAATGTGAGTTTGCTAGTCGCGAGATAAAATTCCTAGGTCATTTGGTAAGCGATAACCAAGTTCGGATGGACCCTAAGAAAGTGCAGGCAATTATTGAATGGCAGTCACCTAGTGGGGTAAAGGAATTAAGATCATTCTTAGGACTTGCAAATTGCTATCGGAAGTTCATGGCAGGCTATTCCAAGAAGGCTGCCCCATTAACAGATTTGCTGAAGAAGAATGTGAAATGGTGCTGGTCGAAGGCAAGAGAGAAGGCTTTTAAAAGATTGAAAAGATAGTTTGAACATATAAAAGTTTTATAGAGAAAAGAGGATGTCTTAACATCATCTCCAAGCCATCTAGTACATAAGAAATGATCAGGACGTAGCGTGTACATCAAATTCCAAAACTGAAAGTATCGACAAAAGGAAACCAAGATAGGTCCTTAGAGCATGAGGACTCACCAATCTTCAAGCTTCTATATGAGATCCCTAGCCACGGAAGTGCGAGTCTGTAAGGTCGGTCCCTACATTTGGAGAAATGTAGGCAAGAGTATGCGTTAGTAAAAAATATGTACTAACTAAGATAGCCATGCATGAAACATAATGTCACGACCCAGGGGTACCCCCTAGATGTAACATGGCGTATGGAACCCCAAAGGAATCCGTATAAGTAACTTAGCTCTCATAACATAAGAAATAAAACAATAAGAATAAAACAATAGTCCAAGTAGAAAATATTTTATAAAAGAAAGCGGAAGTCTAATACACTTGTCTCATCATAGCCATCTAATACAATAGAGGATATTGGGCCTAGTCCATACATCATGTCCAAAAGAGAAATACATGAAAAGGAAATACAACAATCAAAGTCCGTCCTCGAAGCATGAGGACTCACCAAAGCTCGGAAATATCTCAAGTCAACCTCTAGCTACGAAACTGATGACCCTGACTGTCGAACCCAACAGTTGGGAAAAATGTTGGCAAGAGTATGAGTTAGTACAAAACAATATAACAAGTATGAAAGCCATGCATAAAACATTTAAATCATGCAAAAAGGGACATTTCATTTCATGACATGCAATTGACCAATCTAAAGCATGATATCATAGAGTTAGAAAACAAAAGTCATAAAATTATGGTCAATGCAAGCTCACTTCATCTTTAAAACCTTTGAACTCATATGCGATACTTCTTGAAGTAACCTTAGTTCATTATTAATGTGAGGAATTAGCCTTAAACGACATAGAGACCATGTGAACTATAACATGATCCCTCGGTGTCTCCCACACTGAAAAGGGTTGTCCTACTTGCCAAGGTAGAACCATGAACTTCTAGCTTAAGTGGATCCAGTAGCTAATCAACCTATGGGGGCACATAGTTAAGGGATAAGGAGATTGCTACTAGCAACCCAGTCTCTACTAACAGGAGAGCTTCCATCTCATTATCAATATCCTCTCGGTGCTAAGCATAAATCCTACTATTTAGTCATTTCTTACTTGACATCATTATTCATGGAAAGGCATCCTAGGATAACCAATCCAAGCTAGTTCATTAGGATAGCTCTTACTCTTTGATTCAATTAGGTGGAAAGCCTTTCAACCTAAGAATCCTTTCTATGTGAGAAAACCTTTCACATCTTGCTCTTATGTGTAAATGTAAAAATCCTTTCAATAACATATCATGATCATCATTGGTACTTTACTCTCAAAGCACTCTTAAAACATTTGTATACATTTAATAAGAAAATGAGTAAGTCCATAATTTACCTCTTGAGGTTCAAAACCCACTTTCAATCATCAATACTTATAAAACATGGGTTAGATATGGATTCCATCATAAATATATGTAAATCTAGCAATACATGTTTAATTTCATAAAACTCTTGCTTTATACTCAAAATCCAACATCATATGATTCATAACTTTAAAATATGGGGATTACATGGGTTCATGGGGAAATCATCATGTTTCATCAATTCATGCATAAAAGATCATAATCAATCATTTAAATCAATAATGAAGAGAACCCATGATAATTGAAGAAAATCCTAACTCAATTGGGGAATTCTACCTTTAGAAATAGAGGAATTTGGGAACTCCGTGGATGGAAGGAATCCATGGATGAAAACTATCATACCTTGAGTCTAAAGGCTAGCCTTCTATGGAGGAATTGAAACTTTGACTTGAAACCCTAGGTTGAATCTTCTTCTTCTTCAAGTTTCTAGAGAGAGAAATATTTTGGAGAGGAGAATTGATCTTCTTTTGTGATTTTGGAAGAATGAAGTGAATGGGTTAATTTGGGGGTTGAAAATACTTATATTAGGGTCTTAGTGAAGGGTAAAACGACGTAGTATAGGAACTAATTAATTAGAAAAAGACCCAACTGCCCCTGAAATAACTGTCAGTTGACCACCAACGGACCCCAGTCGACTGACCGTGGTTTAACCCACGGCCCGTCCTTGTGGACCGTCGTTTGTCAACAGAAAGTGGAATTTGGGGCCATCGAACCACGACCCCTAACCACGGACCGTGGTCTGACCAACGGTCCATTGGTCAGGCCATGGTTTTGGCCATTTTGGTCTCCCAAGGGGAGCCCATCCACGGACCACACCTACAGTCCGTGGTCCTTTCCACAGGCCGTGGATGGCTGGCGTGAGTTGCACCTGCAACTTCTCAAAATTTGTTTCACTACCCTTTTTTGGATGCGGCGTGTTACAATATGTCCCCCTTGGGATCATTCGCCCTCGAATGAGTTTCAAGCTGGTTCTAAAAGATTAGGATAGGAACTTACAACCCAACCTAATATGCAACTTAATCTAAATGCATATAACCAAGGAGGAACTATCGACTCCAAGATCGGACGTTCTGAAAACATCAAAAGAGAGGTAAAACTAACTCTAACATCCCATCATGCATGCAATGCTGTATCTAAGGAGGAAACATCAACTCCAAGATAAACATACTCAATGCATCATAAGGAAGTAGGTACTACATCTAGCAAGCCAATATGCATAAAATTTCAAAATTACTCATGTTCAAGGAGGAACTACCTTCTCCAAGATAAAATCATGCTCAACACAATCTCATGGAGCTCATATGCAAATTGGTTCTCAAAAAGTATATCTAAAGCATGTTCATCAATTCATCTCATGAAGTCTATAGGCAACTCATACTCAATGCACAACAACATGAAGAAAATCAACCATGTAAACTCACTTTCTTTCAAAACACAAGTTTATCATGAACATGCATCACATAAGGAAATCAAGGAAACACATAAAACACATGATGCCAAAACAAAGGACAAACCAAGAGGAACTCGTTACTTCAAGCTAGAATAGGAGTAGAAGGAAACATATGAGGATATCGGGACATCATATCGGCCTCGGCCTCCCAAGTAGCACCCTCAACTAATTTATTCCTCCACAACACTTTCACAGAAGCTATTTCTTTATTTCTCAACTTCTTGACTTGCCGGTCTAGAATCTCAACCGGAACTTCCTCATAAGAAAGACTTTCATCAAATCCCAACCATTCTAAGGCAACTATGGATGTCGGATCTTGAACACACTTCTTAAGCATAGAGACATGGAAAATGGGATGCACTGATGCCAACTCATATGGCAAATCTAACTCATAGGCAACCTTACCAACACACCTCAAAATATGATACGGGCCTACATATTGGGGACTAAGCTTCCCTTTCTTACCAAACCTCATTACACTCTTCATGGGTGAGATCTTCAAGTAAACCCAATCATAAACATCAAATTCTAGATCCCTTCTTCTCACATCAAAATAATACTTTTCTCGACTTTGAGTCGTTGTCAACTTTTCCCTTATAAGCCGAACTTTCTCTATGGCCTCTTCTACCAATTTGGGACCTATTAGGATGACTTCACCCACCTCAAATCAACCTATATGAGATCTACACCTCCTACCATATAAGGTCTCAGATGGAGCCATATCAATACTCGAGTGATAGCTATTATTGTAAGCAAATTCAATCAATGGAAAATGGTCATCCTAATTACCCTTAAAATAATCACACAAGCCATTAACATATCTTCAAAAGTTTGGATAGTACGCTCCTCTTTCCCATTGGTTGTGGGATGAAAGGTCCTGCTAAGCTTAACACGAGTACCAAGACCCTTTTGGAATGACTTCCAAAATTTACAAGTGAATTGGGTACCACGATAAAAAATAACAAACAAAGGCACTCCATGTAACTTTACCATTTCTCTCAATTACATCTTGGCATAGTCCTCCGCCTAATAAGAAAACTTGACGGGAAGGAAATGAGCCGATTTCGTCATCCGATCTACTATAACCAAAATAGAATCATGTTGTCTCCGGGTGAGAGGCAAACCAACAATAAAGTCCATATTTAAATCTTCCCACTTCCAAGTAGGAATACTAATATATTAGGAAAAATCTCCCGGTTTCTGGTGCTCAACTTTCACTTGTTGGCAATTCGGGAACTTAGCCACAAATCCTGCAATATCCTTCTTCATCCCATTCCACCAATAGACCTCCCGTAAATCACGGTACATCTTGGTGGCTCCCAGATGAATGGAATATCACGAACTATGGGCTTTTGTAAAAATATGTTTCCTCAAGTAATCCACATATGGAACACATAAACGACCTTGGTATCTAAGTACACCATCTCTCCCTTGGGAGAAAGCCTTAACAGATTTCTTAAGCACCACTTTTTTCATTTCTACCAAATTTGGATCAAGACCTTGCTTGGCTTTCACATCCGCCACAAAAGATGATTCAGAACCATTGTGAACCATAACACCACCCTAGGTGGAGTCCACTAGTTGAACACCTAGTTGAGCCAATCTATGAACATCTTAAACCAACTATTTCTTTTCTTCTTCAATATGAGCAACTCTACCCATAGATAACCGACTAAGAGCATATGCTACCACATTAGCTTTACCGGGGTGGTAAAGAACACTCATGACGTAATCCTTTAACAACTCAAGCTACCTTCTTTGTTGAAGATTCAAATCTTTTTGATTAAACACATATTGAAAACTCTTGTGGTCGGTAAACACATCTACATGTACACCATACAAATAGTGTCTCCAAATCTTTAGAGAAATAATGACCGCCGCTAACTTAAGGTCGTGAGTAGGATAATTCTTCTCATGGATTTTAAGTTGACTTTAGGCATATGCAATAACTTTCCCATTTTGCATAAGCATACACCCTAGTCCAATTCTCGAAGCATCACAATAAACCACAAAACTATCCATCCCTTCCGGTAAGGTCAACACCGGAGCGGAAGTTAGTCTATCTTTCAAGTTTTGAAAACTCTTCTCACACGCTTCAGACCATATGAACTTAGCCTTTTTTTGAGTCAAAGTCATCAAAGGAGAGGCAATTGAAGAGAAACCCTCAACAAACCTTCTATAGTAACCGTCTAAACCCAAGAAACTTCTAATATCCGAAGGAGTTAGAGGTCTAGGCCAACTCATGACTGCATCTTTCTTCTTAGAATCTACCTCAATACCCGTACTCGAAACAATATGGCCAAGGAAAGCTACAGACCTTAACCAAAATTCACATTTGCTAAACTTTGCAAAAAGTTGTTGGTCCTTAAGAATTTGCAACATGATCCTCAATTGATCAATATGATCATTCTCACTTCTTGAATAGATCAAAATATCATCAATGAACACAATCACAAATATGTCAAGGTATTGTCTTAACACCCTATTCATCAAATCCATAAACACTGCCGAAGCATTAGTCAACCCAGAAGACATTAGTAAAACCTCATAATGAAAATATCGAGTTCGAAAAGCCATCTTCAGAATGTCATCATCTTTCACCCTTAATTGGTGATAACCCGATCGAAGATCAATCTTAGAGATATAACATGCTCCCTAAAGTTGGTCAAACAAATCATCTATCCTTGGAAGAGGATACTTATTCTTAATGATAGTCAATACACATACGAAGATAACTATCTCTCTTTCTAACAAACAAAACTGGAGCACCCCATAGAGGGATACTCCGTCGGATTAAACCCTTATCCAACAAATTTGTCAACTATTCTTTCAACTCCATAAGTTCTGTCGAAGCCATTCGATAAGGGAGAATAGAAATAGGTTTCATATTTGGGAGAAGGTCAATACCAAAGTTTATTTCTAGTTCGGGAGGAATACCGGGTAAATCATCTGGGAACACTTCCAGAAATTCATTAACAACGAGGATCGACTCGAGAGAAGGGGTTTCAGAATCTACATTCCTCACCCTAACTAGATGGTAAATTCAACCCTTAGAAATCATCTTTCTAGCTTTAAGATAAGAGACAAACTGACCCTTAGGCATAGAATTTCCCACCTTCCACTGTAGGATAGGCTCATTCGTGAACTGAAACTTGACTACACGAGTTCTACAATTAATAGAAGCATAACATGAGTGCAACCAATCCATAACCAGAATAACATCAAAATCTAACATATCAAGCTCTACCAAGTCAACAAGAGTAACTCTATGGGACAAGTAAACGGGACACTTTCTATAGACCCTCTTAGCCACAATAGAATCACCAACAGGAGTAGAGACAAAAAAAGGTTCTAACAACACATCTGGAAGAACATTAAACCTCATAGCCACATATGGCGTCACAAAAGACAAGGTAGCACCGGGATCAAGTAAAGCATAAACATCAGATCGGAAAACTTTCAACATACCGGTAACTACATCGGGAGAACCCTCTTGTTCACCATGAGTTTGAAGTGCATAAAAGCGGTTTTGCTTAGGAGCATTGGAACCTGAACCACTAGGAGTAGCTTGCTTGCCCTCCCTTCCTTTAGCCATAAGCATCGGGCAATCCTTCATTTTGTGCCCACTCTTACCACAACTAAAGCAACCATTTGTGTCGGCTAGGCACTTACCCTTGTGCTTCCTTCCACACTTAGTACAAGTAGACCTAGGCAATGAAGATCAACTACCATTACCTCCTTGAGGCTTAGGGTCAGACACCATATCTTCGTTGAACTTAGGAGAAGCATTGGAGGAACCTTGAATGGAAAACCTTTGTCAGAATCTAGGACGACCATGACCATCAGACCTTGCTTGTGAGAAATTACCATCATCGGTCTTAGCCCTTTTTACCTCATTAGACTTTTCCTTAAGTTTCTCCTCCTTAATTTTTTGTACATGTACCATGAGATGAGAGATGTCCATGTCATTAATGAGCATGGCGGTTCGGCACACTTTAACCACCATTTTGGATACACCCGAAACAAACTTACTCATCTTAGCCCTTGAATCGACAACCATCATTGGAGCATACTTAGACAATTTAGTGAACTTTAGAGCATATTCCCTCACACTCATACTCCCTTGTCGGAGGTTAATGAACTCAAGCACCTTGGGTTCCCTCATCTCAAGGGGAAAAAACCTATCAACAAAAGTGGCTTTAAACTTCTCCCAATCAAGAGGACCCGCATCTTACGGTCTTCCTTCCTTCCATTGGTTATACCATATTTGAGCCACATCTTTTAGTTGATAAGCGGCCAACTCCACCTTTTCGACCAGCTTAACCACCATGATCATCAACACCTTATAGACCTCATCAATAAACTCTTGAGGATCCCTCTCAACTTTAGAACCATGAAACTCCGGAGGATTCATCCTTGTGAAGTCCCTCACTCTTGAAGCCGCCATACCCATATTTGGGTTCAGCAGAACCACTACCTCCCTATTGGCTTCGACCGTCATGGATTGAGCCAACACTTGAAAAGCAGCCCTAAACTCCGCTTTAGATACTCGCTCGGCCAAAGGATCGATTGAACTTGAGGAGCTTGGGGAGGAGCTTCTTGTTCCGCATTCTCCCTTACATTCCTTCTAGTACAAGCTCTTTGGGTAGCCATATCCTGAAGAAAATAGGATAAGGATTAGGAGAGAGACCTTATAGAGTTAAACTCTATTGCACGACTTAGAGTAATGAAAGAAGTGGAGTTTCCTAATCATCTTGTAGCCTCTCATTCATAAATGTGGCACGCTTCACACTTATGAACAAGACTCTACTAGACATGGCTTATGAGTCATCCTAGGACTATTCTAAACCTTGTGCTTTGATTATCAAGTTTTTCACAACCCAGGGGTACTCCCTAGATGTAACATGACGTATAGAATCCCGAAGGACTCCATACAAGCCACTTAGTTCTCATAAGATAAGAAATAGAACAATAAGAGTAAAAAAATAGTCCAAGTCCAAAATATTTTATAAAAGAAAGAAGAAGTCTAATACACTTGTCTTATCATAGCCATATAATACACTAGAATGAAACTGGGCCTAGACCATACATCATGTCCAAAAGAGAAATACATGAAAAGGAACTACAACAATGAAAGTACGTCCTTGAAGCATGAGGACTCACCAAATCTTGGAAATATCTCAAGTCAACCTCTAGCCACGAAACTGATGACCCTGACTATCGGACCATACAGTTGGGAAAAATGTAGGTAAGAGTATGCATTAGTACAAAACAATGTACCAAGTATGATAGCCATGCATAAAACATTTAAATCATGCAAAAAGGGACATTTCATTTCATGACATGCAATTGACCAAGCTAAAACATGATATAAGAGAGTTAGAAAACATAAGTCATAAAATCATGGTCAATGCAAGATAACTTCATCTTTAAAACCTTTGAACTTATATGCAATACTTCTTGAAGTAACCTTAGTTCATTATTAATGTGGAGAATTAACCTTAACCGACATAGAGACCATGTGAGCCATAACATGATCACCCGGTGACTCCCACACCGAAAAGAGTTTGCCAAGGTAGAACCATGAACTTCTAGCTTAAGCGGATCCACTAGTTAATCAACCTATGGGGGCACATAGTTAAGGGATAAGGAGATTGCTACTAGAAACTCGGCCTGTACAAAAGGGAGAGCTTCCATCTCATTTTCAATATCCTCTCAGTGCTAAGCATAAATTTCATGGAATAGTCATTTCTTAGTTGACCTCATTATTCATGGAAAGGCATCCTAGGATAACCAATCCAAGCTAGTTCATTAGGATAGCTCTTACTCTTTGATTCGATTAGGTGAGAAAGGCTTTCAGCCTAAGATTCTTTTCTATGTGAGAAAACCTTTAACATCTTCCTCTTATGTGTACATGAGAAAATCCTTTCAATAACACATCATGATCATCATTGATACTTTACTCTCAAAGCACCCTTAAAACATTTGTATAGATTTTATAACAAAATGCATAAGTCCATAATTTACCTCTTGAGGTTCAAAACCCACTTTCAATCATCAATACTTATAAAATATGGGGTAGATATGGATTTCATCATAAATACATGTAAAGCTTGCAATACATGCTTAATTTCATAAAACTCTTGCTTTATACTCAAAATCCCACATCATATGATTTATAACATGAAAACATGGAGGTTAATGGGTTCATGGGGAAATCATCATAAAAACATCATGTTTCATCAATTCATGCATAAGATATCAAAATTCAATAATTTAAATCAATAATGAAGAGAACCTATGATAATTGAAGAAACCGCTAACTCAATTGGGGAATTCTACCTATAGAAATAGAGGAATTTTGGAACTCCATGGATTGAAGGAATCCATAGATGAAAAATATCATACCTTGAATCCAAATGCTAGCCTTCAACGGAGAAATTGAGACTTTAACGTGAAACACTAGGTTGAATCTTCTTCTTCTTCAAGTTTCTAGAGAGAGAAATATTTTTGAGAGGAGAATTGATCTTATTTTGTGATTTTGAAAGAATGAAGTGAATGATTTAATTTGGGGGTTGAAATTACGTATATAGGGGTCTTAGTGAAGGGTAAAACAACGTAGTATAGGAACTAATTAATTAGAAAAAGACCCAATTTCCCCTGAAATAACTGTCAGTGACCACCAATGGACCCAGTCGACAGACCATGGTCTGACCCACGGCTCATCATGGTGGACCATCGTTGGTCATCAAAAAGTGGAATTTGGGGACATCTAACCACGGGCCCTAACCACGGACTGTGGTCTAACCAACAGTCTGTTGGTCAGGCCGTGGTTCTAGCCTTTCTGGTCAGGCCGTGGTTCTAGCCTTTCAGGCCGTGGTTCTAGCCTATGGTCCGTGGTCCCTTCCACGGGCCGTGGGTTACACCTACAACTTCTGGAAATTTGTTTCATAACCCTTTTTCGGATACGGGGTGTTACACATAAAAATCATGATATAGGGATATTTTTGTAATATGCAATGACCAAGTTAAAACATGATATGAAAGAGTGAGAGAACATAAATTATAAAACATGCCAAATGCAAGTAGATATTATCTTAAAACACACGTGAGCTACTTCTTAAAGTAACCTTGATTCATTAGTGTGGGAGAATTACTTTTAACTGACATGTAAGACCATGTGAGCCATTAACATGAAATCCGGTGTCTCCCACACCGAAAGTGGGTGTACTACTTGCCAAGGCAAGACCATGAACTTCTAGCTTACGTGGATCCATTAGCTAATGTCTATCTAGACAATCCTATGTTGGCACATAGTTTATGGGACATGGGTAATCACCACTTGTCCACTCGATGCTAAGAATAACTCCCACAGAATATTCATTATTCTCATTGACCTTTTCTTTAAGGACTTGGGTAATATCCTCTTGTCCTTATATCATATGACATGGGTAATCGCTTCTTGTCTTTTAGTAGAGGTCATGGGTAATCACCTCTTGCCTCATTCTTAGAATAGCTCATTAGCTTTAATTTATTTTAGGTGAGAAGACCTTTCAACCGTAGAATCCTTTATGTGAAAACACCTTTCACATTCAGTTGACAATAACAACAACATAGGTACTTCATTCTCAAAGCTATTTACATCATATCTCTTCAATTTCATAAGAACATGCATAATTCCATAAATCTCTTTTCATGGTCCAAAACCCACTTTTAATCATCAATATCTAGAAAATAAGGATTAAGCATGGATTCATGGGGATTCATCTAAAAATCACAAGATTTTATCAATTCATGCATAAAAGTTCATAAATCATTCAAATAAATCAAATTGCAAGGAACCCGTGACATGGAAGAAAAAACCTAACTCAATTGGGGATTTCTAACTTTTTAAATTGGAGAATTTAGGAACTCCATAAAGGAAAGGGCTCCACGAATGAAAACTATCATACCTCAATGCAAAGAGCTTGCCTTTAATTATGGAATTTGAGGATTGTCTTGAAAGCCTAGGTTGGCTCCTTCTTCTTCAAGCTCTCAAGAGAGAAATATTCTGGAGAGGAAGACTTGTTCTTCTTTTAAGAATTTGGGAGAATGATTTCAATTGAGGGGTTTTGAGAGTTAAGAACGTTTATATAGGCTGCTAGTAGTGGGAAAAACGACATAGTATTAGACTAAAATTATTAGGAAAAGACCCAAAAGCCCTTAAGAAAATAATTGCCGATACCCATCAATGTCCAGACTGACGGTCTGATGGTCAGACCATGGACCGTTCTGGTTGGTCGTCATTTGGGGTCAGAGACTGGATTTTGGACCTTGGATGATGGAAACCACCCACGGACCATGGCTCTATCGATGGGCCATGGGCCCTGATCGTGGGTCTCAACTTTTGACCCTAGTCTGTGACTCACCTACGAAACCTACATTCAATTCATGCACTGAACGACGAACCATCCTGGTGAACCGTTAAAAAGTACTGAAACTTGACATTTTTGGAAAAGTCTTACTTGCAAATCACGCCACCACCTAAGGACCATCGTCCTACCTACGGTCCGTGGGTGGTGTCGTCTATGCTGACACCAAGTCTGTGAAAAACTAAAATTTTCTTGTCTTTTCGAATCTGAGATGTTACACGAACTCTCTAAAAATTGTATCTTTTGGGCTATTTATACATTCCTAAAATTTGGCCCAAAATCTACTTACTGGAAAACTCAGCAACATTAGTCGAGCTCGCCAAATTCGCTCGGTGAATCTCCCTTCGCTCCTCAGCTCACCTTGTGATACTCTAGGCTTCAGGTGTTTGAACCTTAGTTGGCAAAATCGATCGAGACAATCTTTCACGTTTGTCAAATCACTGAATTCCACCTTAGTTTGCCGTTCGAGAGTTAAATCTTTGCCTTGCACACTATCACTTCGGGCGATGTGCATCAAGACTGTCGTTCTAATTTGGCAGATCACTTTTTTGACTAGAGTTCGTCGACCTTCTTTGAGAGACACAAGTGTTATGAATTTTCAATTTGGGCGAGGTTGTACTCAATTGGCGATCCGCCCTTCATGTTAGGCAATCAACATTGTTCACTTTGCACTTCTTATTATATTTTTGGCCATTCTATCAAACATCATTCCTTGCCTTTTTCAATTGCCTTCATAGCTACAAATCATCAATATTTTATTAGAAAAGGACAAAGTGAGGAATTGAGGACACTAAATATCGAGCTAAATAGACCTTAAATGAGTCAAAATCTACCACACATCAACATGATAGTTACAATGATAGTCACTATTGTAAAAATGACAACATGGGTGATTTGAATGATATGCATGTGAATATTGTTCAAACAACGGGAGACATTGGGATACCTCCCACAACTAGGAGGGCTATATGTCATGTAACCAAAACAATACTACAATTGCTTCAACTAAGAGGAATATTTAGGAGTTTAGCTAATGAAGATCCCCATGAACACCATCTGAATTTTTTGGAGGTGTGTGGGCCGTTTGTGTTTAAAAACATCTCACAAGAATCTTTGAGGTTGAAGTTATTCCCATTCACTTTGGCGCGTGAACCTACAAGATGGTTGACTGAATTTCCAAATGACTCTATCACTTTTTGAGAGGAGTTGAATGAGGATTTCTTGGAAAGATTGTTTCCCCCCTCGAAGATGTTGAACCTTAAAACCCAAATAAATAATTTCAAGCGTATTGAAGGTTAACCTCTAGATGAGACTTTGTTTCAATTCCAGAAACTACTTTGGCAATATCCAACACATTGTGTTCCAGACATTTTGTTGCTGCAATACTTTTATTATAGCCTTAATTCAGTCAATAAAGGTGTGGCTGATCAATTAGTCCAAGGAGGATTAATGAGGCAATCATTTGATGTGGTTTCTTTGTTGCGAGATGACATAACAAAAGTTAACTGAGCATGGCCTACCAGAGAAGATCATGTGTCTACTCTACAACTTAGTTTCAATAAAGAAAAAATCGAGAAGGACAATGAATGAGATTAAAACATGGCTAAAATGACGATCCATCTTGATTTGTTTTCTAAACATATAAGGGGAGTTGGACTTAAATTAGTGAATGTTGTTGGAACTAATAGTTGGCAGTGCCTGGTTGATACCAAGTTTGTCACGACCTAAAGTATACCCTCGACGTGACATGGCGTATAAGACCCGAGAGGCCCTACACAAGCCACTTAGCATACATCAAACAAGATAATATAATTAAAGAGTTCAAAAGACAGTTTATATCATAAATGTTTGACAAGAAAATGAAGCGGAAGTATATCATAATCTCAAAGTCATCTAGTACATAGAGAGTTATTGGGACGTAACCCACACATAACATACAATATGGAAAAGTAAAGATAATAAACAAGAAAGGGTTCGGTCCTGGGAACATGAGGACTCATAAGTCTTCAGAAAATACTAATGTGATCACTAGCCAAGGGGATTCGGAATAGGAGCGTCGAACCCTACATTAGTGAAACAATGTAGTCAAGAATATGCGTTAGTACAAAGAATGTACCAAGTATTCTATCAATGGATAAAAAATATGAAATCGTGCTAGAACGGACTTTACATTGCATGAAATGGCCAATCTAAATCATGAGACAAAAGGGTTAGAAAACATAAATCATAATCTTGGTCAATGCAAGTTAAACATCTTTACAAAAACACATTTGAGATACTTTTAGAAAGTAACCTTAGTTCATTATTGCAGGAGATTTACCTTTAACGGACATGTAGACCATGTGAGCTATAACATGGAATCCGGTGTCTATCCCACACCAAAAAGAGATGTCCTTACTTGCCAAGGTAAGAACCATGAACTTCTAGCTTAGGTGGATCCAATAAATAATGTATATCTAAGACAACCTATGGTGGCACATAGTTATGTGATAGAGATATTTATACTAGAAACCCGACCTCTAATAGTGGCAGAGTTTTCGTCTTAATATCCTGTCGGTGCTAAATATAAATCCCATGGAATAGTCATTAATCTTAACTTATCTTATCCTTAGAATAACTCCTGAATCTTGATTCATATTAGGTGAGAAAACATTTCAACCTTATGAATCCATTATGTGAGAAAATCCTTTCACATTAATGTTTGAGTAGTATCTGAGAAATCCTTTCTCAACACAACAACATCATTGATACTTCACTCTCAAAGAATCCTTAAAACATTTTCATCAACTTCATAAAGAACATATATATTTCATAAATTCATCTTTCATAAGCTTCATCATGTGATCAATTCTACAAATCATGAATCATGTGAACTTATCTTAAAAACATACAATTATATCAATTCATAACCTATGAGATTGAGTAAAAACCCTAACTTCCATTCGCGATTCTAACTTGTAGAAAATTGGAGAATTTAGGAACCCTTTTGAGGAAACGACTCTAAAGGTTAATACTATCATACCTTGATGCCGAAAGTATGAAAATAATGGTGATTTTGGAGACTTGATCTCGAAACCCTAGCCTTCTTCTTCAAGCTTCTAGAGATAGAAATATTGGGGAAGAACATGATCAACTTTTACGAATTTTAGCAGATTGAATTTAATTGGGTGATTTTGGGGTTTCAAAAACATTATATAGGGCTTTGGGTAGAAGGTAAAACGACGTAGTATAGGGTTAAAACGATCAGGGAAAAGACCAAAAATCAATTAAAAACAATTGATGAGCCCTCACCGACGGATCAGACCTACGGTTCGTAGATCCTACTATAGACTGTCTCGATCGACCGTTGGTGGGGTTAAGAGACTACACTTTTGGACCCCCAACGACAAGACCCCTTGTAGGGTCTGTGGGTCTACTTACAGACTGTACATCACAACCGTGGGTCCAACCTTGACCTTGAAAAATTTCACTAAGTCTTCGGCTCACCTATGAGACCTACTTACGACTTGTACATGGAACGAAGGATCATCCTGGTGAACCATAAAATAGTACTAGGACTTTGACATTTTAAATCGTTGGAACTTGCCACCGATGATTCCCACCTTATGGTCTGTGGTCCGACCTACGGACCGTCGGTGGTTCCGTTGTAATGGCACCACTCTAGAAAAATGCAATTTACCTTCTTTTCAAATATGAGGTGTTACAGTATCTCCCCCTTAGGAATATTCATCCTCGAATTAGATTTAAGACACCACAAGAAGGGTAGGAACTAGATCTAAAAGCCCAACATAAATGCAATCACATAAATGCACTTATCTGAGGAGGAAACATCAACTCCAAGCTAAAGCATGTTCAAAACGTCATTTCATAAGGTCTATATGCAGCTCATACTCAAATGCACTTAAACATAAAGAAATATATCAAGTCAACTCATTTTCTAAAAAATCAAGTTTTTCATGAATATGCATAAATGAGGAATCATGGGAATATCTTAGAAACATGAAATCAAAAAGAGTAAACGATGAGGGACTGAATACCTCAAGCTAGAGTAGGGACAAGGGGAAAGAGATGAGGATAACGGGTTATTATATCGGCCTCGGCCTCTCAAGTAGCACCCTCAACTAACTGATTCCTCCAAAGAAAATTTACGGAAGTAACTTCCTTGTTTCTCAACTTCTTAACTAACGGGTAAAAAATCTCAACCGGAACTTTTTCATAAGAAAGATTATCCTTAACTCCCAAACCTCCCAAGGGAACTATGAATGTTAGATCTCCAACACATTTCTTCAATAGAGATAAGTGGAAAACTTGATAAACCGATGCCAAATCACTAGGCAAATCAAGTTCATAAGCAACTTTACCAAAACACCTCAAAATATGATATAGGCCCACATATCGAGAACTAAGCTTCCCTTTCCTCCCAAACCTCATCACACCCTTCATGGGTGAGATTTTTAGGTAGACCCAATCATGAACATCAAACCGAAGGTCTCCTTTCTTATCATGGGCATAGAACTTTTGTCGACTTTGAGTTGTTTTCAACCTTTCCCAAACAAGCTGAAATTTTTCCATAGCCTCATGTACCAACTCGTGACCTATTCAATCAACTTCACCCACTTCAAACCGACTTATTGGAGATTTACACGTCCTAAAATAAAGAGCCTCAAATGGAGCCATACCAATGCTGGAATCATAGCTATTATTGTAAGAAAAATCAATTAATGGCAAATGATCATCCCAACTACCCTTATAGCCAATTACTCAAGCTCTCAACATATCTTCCAAAGTGTGAATAGTACGCTCCGCTTGCCCATCGGTTTGTGGATGAAAGGCCCTACTAAGCTTAACACGAATACCAAGACCCTTTTGGAAAGATTTCCAAAACTAAGAGTTTAAATGGGTACCACGATCAGAGATAATGGATAAGGGCACTCCATACAACCTAACAATTCCCATCATGTACAACTTAGCATAGTCCTCTGTCGAATAAGAAACCTTGACAGTGATGAAATGAGCCATTTTCATCATACAATCTACTATAACCCAAATCGAGTAATGTTGTCACCGCCTGTGGGGTAAACCAACAATGAAGTCCATATTCAATTCTTCTCACTTCCAAGTAGGAATAATTATATCTTGGGACAAACCTCCAGACTTTTGATGCTCAATTTTCAGTTGTTGAGATTTAGGACATTTAGCCACAAATTACGCAATATCCTTCTTCATCCCATTCAACCAATAGACCTCTCGCAGGTCACAGTATATTTTGGTGGCTCCCAAGTGAATGGTATATCGAGAACTATGGGCTTCTAATAGAATCTTCTCCCTCAGGTTATCAATATTGGGAACACACAAATGACCTAGATAACGAAGTACACCGTCTCCCCTTTGGTAGAAAGCCTCTATGGATTTCATAAGAACTACTTCCTTCGATTCCACCAAAATTTTGATCAAGACCTTGCTTGGCTTTCACATCTGACACAAAAGACATTTCTGAACCATTATGTACCCTAACACCGCCTTTGGTAGAGTCAAACAACCGAACACCTAATCAGGGAAATTTATGAATATCTCGAACCAAATCCTTCTTGTCTTCCTCAACATGAGCAACACTAAGTATTGACAACCGATCAAGAGAATCCGCCACCGCTTTCGCTTTGCCGGGGTGATAAGAGAACACTCATGTCATAATCTTTAGTAACTTGAGCCACCTTCTTTGGCGAAGAATCAGATCCTTCTGCTTAAACACATATTGCAAGCTTTTGTGGTTGGTAAAGACATCAACATAAAAACCATCTTAGTAATGTCTCCAAATATTTAAGGCAAAAACAACCACCGCCAATTCTAAATTGTGGGTGGGATAGTTCTTTTCATGAATCTTAAGTTGCCTTGAAGCATAGGCAATGACTTTCCCATTTTGCATAAGGACACATCCTAACCCAATTCTTGAAGCATCATAATGAACCACAAATCCATCAGACCCTTCTGGTAAAGTCAACATTGGAGCAGAGGTAGTTCTATCCTTCAACTCTTGGAAACTCTTCTCACATGCTTCAGAGCATATGAACTTAACCTTCGTTTGGGTAAATGTCGTCAATAGGGAGGCGATCAAAGAAACCCCTTCAACAAACCTTCTATAATAAAAAAGTCAAACCCAAGAAACATCTAATATCTGACGGGGATAGAGGTCTAGGCCAACTCTTAAGCGCATACGTCTTCTTGGGATCTACCTCAATAACCTTATCGGAAACAATGTGACTAAGAAAGGCCATGGATCTCACCCAAAACTCACATTTACTGAACTTTTCAAAGAGTTGTTGGTCCTTGAGAAGTTGCAATACAATCCTCAAATTATCGGTATGCTCATCCTCACTCCTTGAGTAAATAAAGATATCATTAATAAACAAAATCACAAACATATCCAAGTATTATCTAAACACCCTAGTGATCAAATCCATAGATGTGGATGGGGAATTAGTCAAGCCAAAGGACATCACCAAATTCTTATAATGACTATACCGAGTCCGAAAAGCCATCTTCAAAATATCATCTTCTTTTACCCTCAATTGGTGGTAACCCGACTGGAGGTCGATCTTAGAGAAGTAACTTACTTCTTGTAGCTGGTCAAACAAATCATCTTTCCTTGGTAGAGGATATTTGTTTTTAATGGCAACCTTGTTCAATTTTTGGTAATAAATACACATACGGAGTGAACCGTCTTTCTTCTGAACAAACAAAACTGGAGCTTCCCAATAAGAGATACTAAGTCGGATGAAACCCTTACCCAACAAATATTTCAATTGCTCATTTAACTCCTTGAGTTCTGCTGGAGCCATAAGATAAGGAGGAAGACATATATGTTGTGTATCTGGGAGTAGGTGAATAGCGAAGTCTATTTCCCTTTTTGGAGGAACACCAGGAAAATCACTAGGAAATACTTCCAGAAACTCATTAATGATAGGAATCGACTAAAGAGTAGGGGTTTCAGAATCCATATCCCTCTCCCGAACAAGATGATATATGCAACCTTTAGAAATCATTTTTCTAGCTTTAAGATAAGAAACAAACTAAATCTTAGGCATAGAATTTCCCCCTTTCCACTCTAGGATGGGTTCATTAGGAAACTAAAACTTGACAACTCGGATTCTACAATAAATAGAAGCATAGCATGAATGCAACCAATCGATAACAAGGATAACATCGAAATCTAACATATCAAGCTCTACAAGATTAACATGATTGACTCTATGGGATAAGGAGACGGGGCAATTTCTATAGACTCTCTTAGCCACAATGGATTCACCAATAGGAGTAGAGACAAAGAAAGGATCTAACAACATATATGGAAGAAAATCAAACCTCATAGCCACATATGGCGTCACAATAGACAAGGTAGCACCGGGATCAAGCAAAGCATAAACATCATGATGAAAAACTTTCACATACTGGTAATCGAATCGAGAGAACCCACTTGCTCATGACGAGTCTGGAGTGCATCGAATTGGTTTTTCTTTGGAGAACTTGAACCTGAACCTCTAGGCGGAGTTTTCCTACCTTCTCTTCCCTTAGCCGTAAGTGATGGACAATCACTTATTTTTATGAAAACTCTGACCACAACCAAAGCAATTATCCATACCGGCTAAGAATTTACCCTTATGCTTTCTTCAACATTAAACACTAGTAGTGGCTGAAAATCCACCAGCATTTCCTCTTTTAGGCTTAGTGTTAGCCACCCTATCTTTGTTGAACTTAGGAGGAGCATTGGAGGAACCCTAACCGGAAAACCTTCGTCGGAACTTAGAACTATCATGTCTCTCCGACCTTGAATATGAGAAGTCACTATCCCTCGTCTTGGCCCTCTTTGCCTCCATAAACATTTCTTTAAGTTTCTCCTCTTCGATTTGTTGAGCATGAACCATTAGACGAGAAACGTTCATATCATTTATAATCATGTCGGTACGACATTCATTAACCACCATTTCAGACACGCCCGAAAAAAACTTACTCATTCTTATCCTAGGATCGACAACCATAGTAGGAGAATATCAACACAATTTTGTGAACTTTAAAGCATATTCCTTCACACTCATGCTTCCTTGATGAAGGTTGATGAATTCAAGTACCATTGCCTCCCTCATCTCAAGGGGAAAGAAACTATCAGGGAATACAACCTTAAACGTTTCCCAATCAAGAGGACAAGCATCGATCGCCCTCTCTTTCTTCCATTGGTTAAACAATACCTGAGCTGTTTATGTTGATAAGCGGCCAATTCCACCTTTTCCACCGAAGTCACTCCCATGATCCTCAAAACCTTATACACTTCATCAATGATCTCTTCAAGATCTTCTTCAACCTCTGAACCATGAAACTCCATAGGATTCATTCTAATAAAGTCCCTCACTTTAGATGCCACCATACCCATATTTAGGTTCATGGGGACCATAACCTTGTTATTGGCTTGAGCAAACACTTGAAAAGAAACCCTAAACTCTACATTAGTCACTTTCTCGGCCAAAGAATCGACCAGAACTTGAGGAGCTTCTTGTTCCATATTCTCTCCTGCATTCCTCCTAGCATTGGCCCTTCAAGTGGCGATATCCTAAAAAGCACTAGATAGGGATAAGGAGAGAGACATTATAGAGTCAAACTCCATTACACAACTTTAGAGTGATGAAAGAAGTGGAGTTTCCTAAACATATGATAGCCTCTCATTCATAAATGTGGCATGCTTCACACTTATGAACAAGACTCTACTCGACGTGGCATATGAGACTTCCTAGGATCCTTCTAAACCTTGTGCTCTCATACCAAGTTTATCACGACCCAAAGTACACCCTGGATGTGACATGGCGTATAAGACCCCGAGAGGCCCTACATAATCCACTTAGCATACATCATACAAGATAATAGAAATAAAGTGTTCAAAAGAATGTTTATATCATAAATGTTTGAAAAGAAAATGTAGCGAAAGTACATCAAGAGTGATTGGGACGTAACCCATACATCACATACAATATGGAAAATTAAAGACAAAAGAGATAAGGGGTTCGGTCCTCAGAAGATGAGGACTCACCAAACTTCAAAAACTACTAATGTGTTCACTAGCCATGGGGATGCATAATAGGAGTGTCGGACCCTACATTAGTGAAAAAAATTAGGCAAGAGTATGCATTATTACAAAGAATGTACCAAGTATGATAGCAATGCATAAAAAGTATGATATCAATCTAGAAATGACTTTACATGGCATGCAATGAACAAGCTAAATCATGAGATAAAAGGGTTAGAAAACATAAATCACAATCATGGTCAATGCAAGTTAAACATCTTTAAATAACACATTTGAGATACTTTTAGAAAGTAACCTTAGTTCATTATTGTCGGAGATTTACCTTTAACCGATAGGTAGAACATGTGAGCTATAACATGGAATCATGTGTCTAGCCCACACCAAAAAGAGATTTCCTTACTTGTCAAGGTAAAAACCAGAAACTTCTAGCTTAAATTGATCCACTAGCTAATGTCTATCTAAGACAATCTATGGTGGCATACAGTTATGGGATAGATAGATTGCTACTAGAAACCCATATTCTACTAGTGGGAGAGCTTCCATCTCAATATCCTCTTGGTGCTAAGTATAAATCCCACGGAATAGTTATTAGTCTTAACTTATCTTATCCTTAGAATAGCTCTTTAATCTTGATTCACATTAGGTGAGAAAACCTTTCAACATTATGAATCCTTCATGTGAGAAACCCCTTTCACGTTCATGTTTGAGTAGTATGTGAGAAATCCTTTCACAACACAACAACAACATTGATACTTCACTCTCAAAGCCTCCTTAAGACATTTTCATCCATTTCATAAAGAACATGCATATTTCATTTTTTCATATTTCATAAGCTTCATCATTTGATCAATTATAGAAATCATGGATCATGCATGGGTTCATGTGAATTCAACTTAAAAACTTGCAATTATCTCAATCCATGCATAAAAAGACATAAAATAATCAATTAGATCATAATTAAAAAGAACCCATGAGATTGAGTAAAAACCCTAACTTCCATTGGAGATTCTTAATTGTAGAAAATTGGAGAATTTATGAACCCTATGGAGGAAAGGACTCCATAGGTGAATACTATCATACCTTGATGCCAAAAGCGTACAATTAATGGTGAATTTTGAGACTTGATCTTGAAACTCTTGCCTTCTTCTTCAAGCTTCTAGAGTGAGAAATATTGGGGAAGAACTTGATCAACTTTTGGGAATTTAAAGAGAATGAATTGAATTGGGTGATTTGGGGTTTTAAATTCATTATAGTGGGCTTTGGTTAGAAGGCAAAACGACGTAGTATAGGGTTAAACCGATTAGGGAAAATACAAAAAAGTCCATGTGCGGTCTGTGGGTGTACTTACAGACCGTAGATCACAACCGTGGGTCCAAACCTTGACCTTTAAAATTTTAACTAAGTTTGGGACTCACCTATGAGACCTACCTACGACTCTTACATTGAACGACAGATCGTCCTGGTGAACTGTAAAAGAGTACAAAGACTTTGACCTTTTAAATCATTGGAAGTTACCACCAACGGTTCCCACTTATGGTCTGTGGTTCGACCTACAGACCGTCGGTGGTTTCATCTGTACTGTAACCAGACTTTAGAAACGTGCAATTTATCTTCTTTTCAAAATCAAGGTGTTACAAAGTTTGAGGCAATATTCAATGAAGAAGCTCAATATTTGGGAAACCAAATGGTGGGTTCTCACTGAAACTACCAATGACAAGGTGGGAACTAAGGTTGGAAGAAGGGTCGAGATAATCGTTTGAAAGATTGTCAAGGTAGAAATTGGAGAGATAGGGAAGCTGACACATATAGCTATGTTCCTCCCCATGATCGTCAATGCGAAAAGTATCCAGTTGGGCCAGAAGGAAACCGAACAAAGGAAATGCTTACAAGAATCTTCAAAAAGGTTAAAGGGTCCGACAAAGTGTTTAAGGATTTGAAAAATGAATTATCTACTTTATCTCAACGGTGACATCTCATTCGGTATCTATCAAGCAACTGGAGACCTAATTTCACCAAATCTCTTCTCATCTAAATTAGAGGAAAAAGGGAATGTTGCCTAGTTATACCATCCCAAATCCATAAATGAATGTTGAGGAAATGATAACTAATTTATGCCACGACGTTATATAAGGCACTTCTTAGGAGGCAACCCACGTATTTAATTTTGTTTTATTGCTTTCAATAATGTGTGTTATGAGTGTAGGTTGAAATGAAGTCAAAAGGTTGAAAAAGGAACATTAGGTGATGCCAAAACCAGCACGGCGATCCACCGAAGGAATTGTGCAGACTCATTCTGGTCCACCTTCTAAGCTTGAAAATGTTAAAAAATCTACTGTCAATTTCAGCAGTCTGATCTCCAAAAGATGATTCGTCAAACTACCCTATCTGGACTCCATCGCGTCCGCCGAATCAACCTTCAAGTTTTGTGTTTGATCTAGCATTTTTGGTGAGCTTCAGCTCTAATCTGCGATCTGCCTAAAACACTCGGCTACGTTAGTCGTAACTACCGAGTATGTCTGATATAAAAAGGTCAAGGCTCTTTTCAAATTCAAAAAGAAAACCCTTTGAAATCTGTGTGCCCTTTTCTTCCTTTTTTTTCTTTCAATACCTTGTTTGACTGATTGAGAGTCCTTACTATGCGATTTATAAGTGCGTGGAGTGTGTTTGCTTGCTAAATTTATCTACCCAATCCAATTCTTCTCTATTTTTGAGTTTTTCTTCCTAGTTGAGAGGTTGGTTTTTGATTTTTATTGTGAATTTTGAGCATGAAATTGTTGTTTATATATGGGAAAAGGCCATTTGATGCATGTGTTTTGTTTATTTCATTGGGTAGTCCTATAACGATCGTATTGAATTGTGCTCATGAATTGATTACATTTCTTTATGCCTAGAATTTGCTAAAATTGAGTGTGTTGGTTAAATATTGAAATTGAGCCCTTAAATTTAGTGAGTCTTGTATGCATTTGGTGTGGGTGATATGTGAGTAACCCAGCGTTAAACAAATTGCATGATTTTTCCCAATGATTGACAGAGTGACGACTTTCATAGCAAATCGTTGATTTGAGAAATACTTTGCAATATATGGGGATAGTCTGAGTACCCATGGGTAGATAAGCATGTTTAGTTAATATGAGACCTTGGGCACTGTCCTATTTTGGCGAGCCTGTCTTAGTTCGCCCAACCCACTTTGTGAATCATCAAATGGGAGTGTACATCTCCCTTGATACTTGTTTCTTTTCATTTTGCACTGTGAATTTTGGCGGACTTGTCTTAGCCTACCGAAACCAACTCAGTGAATTTCCGAGTTGGAATTGACTCTGCCCTTTGTAGCTGAATTGTTAGATAATTTATTTTGTCTTATTTTGCAAGCTTAGCAGAGCTCACCTATCCTGTTAGGCTATCGGCCTTGTCTATATGTGAGCCTCAGGGTATTTTTGAAATCTTGTTTCTACTGAGTTTGATTTTAACTAACTTTCACTGATTCAATGTTTGAATGTATATTCTTTTGTGTTTTTGGCTAGAACAAAGGGTAAGCATGTGGTAACTTAAGACACAGAGTTAGACAGAGAATATCCTCCTCCCCCTCCTTTGAAAAAGCATCAGGGTGTCACTATTAATGAGCCTTCTAAGGCCCTTCATTTACAACAAGCTACTCCCCTTCTTTTAAGAGTATGTGTAAGAATCCCAGGAAGCACATTACCACAAAAAGGATGGATATCCATTCCAAGCTAGTATAATATCCTCAAGATCCAACCTCTGTTTCTTGCGTTCTCCCAATAGTAGATCCAAGAGCCCTTAATAGGCTCAATGCAGATGGATAAAGAACTATTCTTTATGAGCAAAGGCTCTAATCTAATGGGGTCATGAGTTATTACCCGACGATATAGGAGAAAATCAAGTTTCATAAATTTTAGCAGTTTACAAAACTCAGGAAAACTTATGTGCCAAAGATAGTTAGGGAATTCTACAACGCATATGCGAAGTCACTGCCTAAGAAGAGAAAGGGCACGGTGTGGAAACCCTTGAAAAAGTTAAAGTGCGGGGAAAATGGTACAATGCCACGCGTGTGAGATAAACTCAGTCCTACACACCTCTTTCACTCAAGTTGATAGTACCATATTCTGATGGGCTAGGAGCTAGACGCTTAGGAGCTAGACGCTTTGAAGGGGTGGTTGGCCCAATTTATATATTATGTTTCTTCGGCATGGATGGCTTATGGTACGAGAATTAAAAAGAAAGACTTGAACATTGTGGCCCAGTATTGGTTCAGGTTTATAAGCAACAACATCATGCCATCCCAAATTGAGTTTATCCTCTGACATCCTAAGGAAAGTGGGCACTATAATCAACAAAAAGCAAATCTATATCAAAGAAATTATTTTCGAAGAGATGTTGTTATGGGTTAGGCAAGAGCAGACCTCCAATCCATTTCTAGTACTCATTACCCTGCTTTGTGAGAGAGAAGTATTTCCCTTTCGGGGAAAAGTTTGATGCACCAGCCTCTTCCAGCGATATTCGGAGGATTGAGCCTAGGTATTTATGGGACGATGTAGCTTGAATGAAGCCACCACTAGTAAACACCATGCCCATTATTGATATAGGGACATTCGGAGGATTGAGGCTGACTATTTCTACCACTCCAACTTCTACTATATCTACGACTACTACTTCTGATGTGCTTTCCCCTACTTTTACTACTAGTCCCCCCTTGACCCAGTCCTTAATTTATCAAATGAGTAGTCTTGCACAGTCTGTAGAACTAGTGCCAGTAGGGCTGAGAATGACATACCCAGGCTTATTTATAGGGCAATTTAGAGGGAATTGGCCCTATTGAGGGATAGGGTGACCAAATGTGAGTGGTTGGTTGAATCACATAATACGAGGTTGGACGACCTCACTGCGAGATTAGAAGCTTGAGAGCATGGTGAAGATAGATCTGGTGTGCTGGATACCATGAGAGGTGAGCTTGCTACCTTGCGAGCGGATGTAGAGCAACTGCGGTCGACTAATATTTCTATGATATGAGGCTATGTTCTTGTACATGATGCACCTGCCTCCATGCCACTGACGATGCCCAACAATGAGCCTACTCTGAGTGTGCAGCTGAGTGGGTTAGATGGTAGAGCTGGTATTAACTATTTTCCATTGGATGATGAAAAGGCCAATGGTGATTTGGCTGAGGAGATAGATGATTATCAAATGAAGAGTGAGTAGGATAAGCATGGGATTGAGTAGACACTCATGGAGTTGTAGGTAACTGGGGAGCTTATTGTCCAGGCAACACTAGAAAGATCCCTTCGTGAGACGTCAATAGTTTGTACCAGTAAAATCTCTTCATACTCCACCATGCCTCCTACTGATGAGACTGGCTCTGATGCCCTAGTTGACACAACATTGTTGCCTCCGGTGATATAATTTCCAAGCACTGATGCCTCGAGTGATGCTTCTACTCTAGAGACTCTAGTTGTCAGTTCTCCACAATCTTAGCCTATTAGGGGGACCTTTTTACCCTTCTTCCCATACTCTATTACTTTTGCATTGAGAACACTACACATTTCTTTTTAATGTTTTGAGGGACTTTGTGCCAATATTCACTTTTTGTTTAGTATTTTTTTATTTTTAGTTTTGGATGATAGTAGTAGATTACTTTAATTTATATTAGAATGTTTCATTTGGTTTATTGTATCTTTTGTTGCCTCTTTTGTTTTCTCTTAATTTTGCAACTACTGCACGAGTTTTTAAAATTCTGAAATGCTTGAGTTTTCATTGATAATGATTCGAGGATTCATTGTGTTCAATAGCGATGTCTTGAACTCATTATGAGAATGGTGTATAGAGTTGGTGTTTTGAGAATGAAATAAATGTGGCTGCACTTTTGAGCAATCTCTTTGAATCTATTGTTGACTAGTTGTGTTGTGATGCAAGCGTTGCAATGAACATCACTCGTACACTTTTGATCATTTCAGGCTGTGATAAATTAGTGTATTTCAAAGTGTCATGTGTGGTGAGGTCTTACTTGAAAACATGTGTGTGGAATCCTAAAACTTTCCTTGTTAGTCTAATTGTCTAAACTTTAGTGATTGTCAGGAGTAATCTTGATATACCGTGAGCTTACATTATTTTTGATGCATATCACTTATAGTTTGTGTGTGTCTTTGGCTAATTTGTTATTAGAAATAATGGTTTGTGTGTAATTCTTGTAGGAAATAGGTTTGGATGCGGTTGATGAAGATACGAGCTGGAATTTACAAAAGTAGCCAACCACGGACCGTAGGTCCAGTGACTAGCCGTGTATGGGCATTTGTAGGTCCTCGTCTGGAAGTTAAGTTTCAGTACTCGAACCACAGAGTGACAGGATAGACCGTAGTCCAATCCACGAACCGTAGGTGGGCAAGAGTAGGTGCAAGATCAGGGAAATCTGATCAAGTGTGGAACTACAGAGGCAACGATGGTCCGTAGGTCGAGTGATGGACCATCCTGCACATCCGTAGATGAGATTAGTTAATTTGAGGTTCCAGTACCTGAACCACGGAGGTGACCTACGGACCGTAGGTCGACCCACGGTTCGTAGGTCAAAGAGTCGATTGAAACCGCGTTTGAGCAGTTTATTTCCTTATTTTGTTTCCTACTTAGTTGGGATTTGTTTTCTATAAATAGTAGTTGTAATTCTCATTTTTGGGGGTTAGACATTATTGTATACTTTTAGTTTTTGGTCTTTGGGAATTATTTTGCAAACACTTAGCAATTTAATTTCCATAATTCATTTTATACAATTTTCACTTTGAAATTCAATTCAAAATTTTGGGTTTCATCTATTCTAACAGTAAGTTCATGAATTCGTTTAACCTAAATATGAATTGTGAACTCTCAAGCATGAGTAGCTAAATCCATAACTAGGGTTGTGGAAACCATGAGTAATTAACAAAGTATGAATAATAATTAAGTAATTCTTGAATAGTGTTTATACATGAATTATTAATCCTTTCGTTTAGAAGTCTTTTAAAAAAATGAAAACGTTAGAACTCGCCTCGTTCCTACTTGCCGGACCAATGAGGTATGAATGAGAGAATGATTACACAACCAAGATTTAGTGGATGCTATCTAATAGTCTCATTTCAATTGAAGTGAGGGTGAAAACTAAGCTAAATTGATATGATGACTAATCTGGGGTAAAGGTAAGGGTTAGTAAAGCATACACCCGTAGACGGACCAAGTTGCGTGGTGAAATTCCCTACTTGGAGGACTAATCACTTAGGGATACATAACTTACCAATCTTGCATGCCAAACACTAGGAAAGGATTGCTATTATTAGTGTTACTGCGTTAAGAGCTTGTGGGGAACACATATACCCTAGTTTCCATCTCATATTGATAACTCAAAGTTTGAATCTTGTTTACTTGTTAATTAATCAACAAATCTGTTATTTTAGACAAACCCCCCTGTTTACTTTTCTCGCAAAACGTTTGACTAAACGGATATAATTGTTGGTTAAGTTTAAGTCTGAACCATATTCCTCGTGGGATCGAACCCAACCTACAAGTTGGGTTCTTTATATGGCAATGGCCACTTATACTTTTTTAGGGAAGTGTAATTTGGGCGTATCAAATCTTTGGCAAAAATTCTAAGAGGGAACCAAAATTCTCATACCCTTTGTGACTACATTGTGAGGGTGTTCATCCATTTTCTCACCATTTGAGCCTAAACACTTTGTTGATA
>JAJONR010002285.1:0-97704 GCA_029582245.1 Solanum etuberosum | reverse complement strand
AAATTTTAAGTTGTTAATTTTCTTTTGTTGGGGGGAGGGGCTAGTTTGGGTGCGGGGGGGGGGGGGTGAGGGGTAGGGACATAATAAATTATTATTTTTTAAAAAAGAAATTTTTAATTTTTTTTTGAATGATGAGGGTCGGGTACGGAGTGAGGTAAGGAAAAAAAATTATAATTTGAGGAAAATAAGTTTATTTGAAAAACATTTTTCAAAATATTTAAGTTAATCAAATATGAGAAAATTAAGAAACATTTTCTAGAATGAGAGATAAAATGAGAAAAGTAAAAATATTTGAAGAAAATAAAAAAGAAAACTCAAAGGTGGTTTTGTTTTTTTGAGGGAAGTTTAGGTGGTTTTGGAGCCAAAAAGGTATTAAGGTAATTTATCCCGTGTCGTGCCAATTTTTAATCGTGCCATTTAGTTTTACCGATAAAAAAATCCTATTAATACGAAATGTTTTGCGTACCGAGGTGACAACTTAATAATATACTAAACTGAGTTAAGAGGTGCTATAAAAAGAGCCCAAGTTTTCCTTCTTTAACCATTTGAAGTAATTCATAGTACATGTTGTGTAGGGACATAAAAATGGACTTAAAATGGCTAATTTAATAATTTCGTCAAAATCAAAATATTGGAAAATAGTAGCAGGTTTGACCTCTTACCTCAATAGCGCCGTCTTCAAAAGTCGTAACTTTTCACTTTCATAGAAAATTTGCACAAACAAATTAATGTTTTCATAAATTCAATTGTGAACTTTGTCAAACTACATAACTTATAGCAAATTGTATATTTATTAAAAGCGTTTGCAATAAGATACCCTGACACTTGGCTTACTTTATGCAATGACCTGCTACCACTTGTTCGAAAAGTTCGATTAATTTGAATTTACGTTAAATATAATCTATGTAAAAGTAACATTTTTTTTTCAATACTTAAAATTTAAAATTGAGTTCTGATTTAATAAAAAAAAGAACAACCTCGTTCATGGCACGACATTCTTTTAAGGTGAAAAACAACACTATTATTAGTCATGCAGGAGTGAATTCCGTACAAAATTTTCTATACACGTTTTCCGAATGATCTATGTCACGTATAGCATATGAATATATTATGCTAGCTACTTAATATTTTCTCCGTCCCTAATTATTTATCCACTTTTGAATTGACATATCTATTAAGAAAATAATATAATGAGTTTATCATTTTATCTCTATTAATTATGAAGTAGATGAATTAAAAACTTAAGATTTTCAAGAAGTTCTACCTTTTTCAAAGTAATTAATTGAGGGTATAATAGGTAAAAATATTTTGTCTTTTCTTGATTTGTCAAAATGGACAAATAATTAAGGACAACTAAAAAAAGAAAAGTGGACAAGTAATTAGGGATAAATTGAGTAGGTTTTAAGTATTTATATTTATATAACAATCTCAAATTACTATGCAATAATAACTAAGATTACGATTAAATATTTATTCGTATTTAATAGATATTTTACTATACGGAGGGTATGATCAAAACTTACCTAATACATTGGATCAATCGATGATCATATGAGTCTGTTTGAATTAGTTGGTTGTAAATAGTTGATAAATTATTTAATTACAATAAGCTACAAATAAACAATTATGTAGTTGTGTTCGGATGGAAGTATTAAAACTATATTAATTGATTTGTTTGATAGAAAAACAGTGATTAATAAATTGTTTTGACTAAATTTTCCTAGTGTTCGGTTATTAATCTTTACTAATACACTTGAATTAGCAATCCAAATTACTTATTGATCGGATAAACGTTACGAAGTCATTCAAAAGGAAAAATAACCCAACATTTACTCCTCTTTTTTTCTCATTAATAATAACTATGGAATCAATAAAAGGAAGAAAGACCGAAACGGTTCCCATCGGAAAATGGATATCATCGCCGTCGAGGAACACAGAAACGGCCATTTTTTAAAATCTATTTTATATATATACACAACTTCAAACAAAGAGAAATTTTCATTTTTCAAATCAACTCTTAATTATTTTTTTCCGATCGAAAAGCACTAAGTAAGACTACTCTTGCCGGGACGATCAGCAGCTTGAAGAGTTTTGTCGATGAGCTTACGAGCCTTTTTGCTTCGGATCTCCACTCTAACGCTGGAGCTTTTGTCCATTTTGACGTAGGGTTTCTTCGATTTCTTCAACTTCCTCACCTTCGATTTTATCGATTCTACCAAACTCTCCAATTGAATCGCCATTGTTGGAGAAGAAATGTGGGTTAGCACTAGTTTGGTGATATAAGAAAATATTGAATGATTCACCAAATCAATCTCTCCTATTTATGGATTTTTCCGTTTCTCTATTTTGACTTGACTACACACCCTTCTTATTAAATAAAATAAATGCCCCTTTTTCCTCCAATTATTACTCTTTTTTGCCATTATGTTTCGTCAATTCTAACTAAACAAGTTTTGATTTTATTTAGGGGGGGTTTGGTATAAATTTTTTAATTATTTATATTAAAATAATGAAAATTATTCTTGAAATAATGGATATGATAAAAATAAACGGAGAAAGTAATAAGTTTCTACTTAAATTTTTTATTTTCGTTCACAATAAATACCCACTTACATAATTAAGAAGAATCGATTGTTTTCTTCCAAATCTATCCCTATTTAACGAAGGGTTGTTTGGTCAAAATACTTCCTTTTTTCCTTGTAGGAATTAGTATTTTCTTAAGGGATGTGCTAAAGGCTAGGTGGACATTTATTTCGAACCGGAAAAAGCAAAATATATTGCACATGGCAGTGTGGCACAATCATGAAAATGTAAAGAGCATTCAAGTGCTAATTGTATAATTACATAGTACTTCATCCGATCCGTTCCATGTTAGTTGATCCCCTTAAAAAAATACTAATTAAATATTTTCGTGATCAACTAATATGAAACCGATGCACCCGACAAGTTGATGAAGGTTTTAGGTGTTGGCGTGTTGCTCTTGATAATTGTCTAGTAGATATTAATCCAATTGATGTGAATATGCTTCTACTGTCTCAGGGAAATGGGAATGCAATATGGTCAATTTTGGGTTACACAGAGAAAATTCCAACACTAATTTACCAATCTATGTCAGCATGTAGGATCAATTATCTACTAGAGATGCTTAATACAAATTTCATTAATTAGTGGCTAACAAATGCAATCCGATTCCTGTCAGAGCATTAGACAATGTACAATCAAACAAATAAAGTTCCACATGCTTATGTTGTCTCCTCCTAGCAAAAACATCCAAAAGGGTTCACAGCTAGGAACCTTCATTCAGACATAATTGCTGACAACTCTTAAAAGTGAATTGTCTCTAAAACACAAAATAATGAAATGACACCAATGATCACATGGTCATTTACTAAAGCAGCAATATAAATAATTAGAATTGCAAAGTCAACACACAGGTCAGGCATGCAAAACACATTCCATCCATGCCATAGTTTTTTAAAACTTTAAAGTTGAACAACCAGCAGGCAGCAACCAAATGCACTCCAGAGATAGTAATATTTAAGTAGAGATCTTTCCAAGACTAATTGACTAATGACTCTATCTACACTTCACCACTTAAATTAAACATTCAGAATAAACCTCCCCTAGTTATAGTCATTCTTACGACACAACTGCAGAAAAGTCTATATTATAGCAGACAGAAAATTTAAATAGAACCCTAACGTACACGAGAACAAAATTATACACAGCAGCCCCTAAATATGAATCGAAAGTATCAAATAAGAACACTTTATCATGTGTTCAAGTGCTCAATTGGAACAAGTTTGAGTGTCTAAATGAAAAGTATATAGAGCAATCAGTGTATTAGGCCTTAATTATATTACAATCACATAATGGCCTAAAAAACTAGCTGAAGCTTCCTGTAAAATTACTACATTGACATGAGATACGAAAAATATGTATAAAACAAAAATAATTAATAACTGCATTTCAAGGCTAAGAGATCAGGTCAATTAATTATATTATATCATACTGAAGAAAAGTTTAGACAGCGAACTGCAGAAAAGTAAGCAACGAAGACAAACTTAAAAAATGAGGACTTGAATGTCATCACTTACCACTCTTGTAGCAATTTGACTTTTCAAAACCATCCAAGAGTAGACAAAAATAATGTGGAATCCAGTATCACCAGATTTCATTTTGGATTACAAAGAAAAATCATCTGGGCAAGTTCAGAAGTATTGTGTCAAGGATGATACACTGGGCTTCCCCAAATGGAGTGAGGGTGAGGCCAGACACAACAAAGTGAATAGTTGATCATTATCCTTTATTTTTGATCCTTCACTTCTGAATTCCTTTAATAGTGCTAACTTGCCGCTTTCTTGGGACCCCTCAGCATATGAACACTACCTAAAACAAAAGGATTCATCTACATAAGTATATAAATTGGTGAGAGCATGTAAATCTGTTAATACAACTCAATGTCTTCAGCTAATGATCAACGATTTAATCCAAGAGTAAGGGACGGGAAGAAACTTAATTCTCAGTAACCAAAGCACTAAATCAGAAATCCTGTAACTGCAATTTTGTCTTTTTTGATGTAGCAAAGATGAGAAAGATTCACCATAGTTAGCATAGTGCTCTTCCCTTTTTTATGTTTCTCTCTAAAATTTTGGTGCCATAGGTATACAATCATGTGGATTAAAAAAAAAAAGAACCATAACCATACACTGATCGAAATCTAAACCTTTATCAGTGTAAGTTGAAGATGATGGATCCACAAAAAAATGAAAGAAATCCTAACTGAAAACTTTACTGAACCCTTTCAAACAAGACCATCAAACTGAATTTGACTGAATCAATACAAATGTTTTGAAGCAGCACAAACATTACTTGCCTGCAAGCTTGCTAGACCTTCAATAACTCCTGGTTGTCACACCACAACATTAATGCTGACAAAAGAGCCACTGTAGCAGTTTCAACTCGTAGACGATGTGGTCCAAGACCAACAGAAGTTGCCCCAGCCTCAAGAATCACGTTTAACTCTCGCTCCGTGAAGTCTACAATGGAGCGTGTTCACAATAATTACATACAACAGAAAAGAAAAAATTATAAATTAATCTATATCTGAATGTTGTATGTAAGATTGTCTAGTATCCGCAAGCTTTTCTTTAGTTTTGGTTCCAAATCCTTTTATCATAATTGTTGTTCACCATTCTTGAAGGACTCTTACTTCTGGATAATGAGTTAAAAACAAGAGGGTCTAAACCCACTTCAGCTTGCAAGATTGGACTGGTGCACTAATAAGCGATAGTAAAAGCACCACAACATGTGAAGCCAAATCATCACAAAACAAACTCTGTATTGTACAAAGTAATTCCTGCAGTGCGAGAAAGATAAATAAAGTTTGTGGTTAGAGTTAGGATGGTGTATGGACGGAGAGTGTTGTTCTAGCCTAGCAAAGTGGATATTGGAGAATGGAGCAGGAGGTTGCACGGGTAGGAGGGCTGCATGGCCTGCTGAAGCAAAAGGGTTAGCATTGGCAATCTATTTTTTTCTTTTAAATTATTGTCTCTCTTCTTCTTTCCTTTATATTACTTTTTTCCTTTCCCACTCTTAAGAATTTATATAGAATCAACATTATGGGTACTCTGCCAGTTTTTTGGATAAAGATGAGTATTATACTAGCTTCAAAGGATTCTCCTATTTCTTGAATTAGAAAAGCCTCTTTAGAAGTTAAAGGCCAAATGAGCTTCAACACATAAATTATCCAAAACTGGAGCTTCACATTAAAACACAGCCTAGTTTAATAAGTCATCTACCCAAAGATGATTACTTTTACTCTGTAAAAATGTTCGGGCATATATGATTCCTTACACTTATCATCAGGATTCTAGACAATGGACTTCTTCAGATAATCAAATAGTTGACTTATGACCAACAAAAATATCATCAGTATAAAGGCACAAAATCTTGGGAATAGACTGGAAGAGAAGGAAAAGCTGCAGAAAGATGCTAACCTCCTTCTGGTCCAATTATCATCAGTCCAGCTGATTCTTTTTTGATGGAACTTAAAGCACTAAATACTGGTTTAGCTTCTGCCGTGGCAATAAATGAAAGCTTTGAATTTTTAACCTAGAGCATAAGTGGCACCACAAAACAAAGAAAACAAAAATGAGTAAGTTCTGCAGAGAGGAAGACGCACAAATAGTCTTAAGAGTCTCCTATATGCTGTTCGCTTTGAAAAAGATTTTACTTTGTGGGAGGAAATTAGAAAAACCAACTTACAAGAGGTAAAAGTCCACCAATTTTTATAGGAGGATTTAGAACCATTTCATGCAACCGTTGACCTAAAACAAAATGTTGTTAATGTCAAAATTCAAAAACATAACACAAGCACCCACAAAGAAAATTAGTGCACAAAATAAATTTTGTATCAGAGTGAAAAAGCTTACATTGTTTAGCTGCAGCAAAACTGACACGTTGTAATCTATCCACACGATTTTCTGATATTGAAGGAGAACGGTCCGTCAATAAGGGAGTCACACTACAGGCTCCTAGCTCCTGTGACCATCGGACAAAGAGAGTGAACAAAAAAGTTGCTGAAAGCTTCTGGAGAGACACAATATTCACATGGGCAATTCAGACATACTGTACATTTCTCCACAAGCCAATCGGCCCGGCCTCCCTTCAGAGTACCTACATTACAGGAACTTAGTGCACATTATGCAAGGCAGAAAAATGATCTACACAAAACACCACTAACCATGCTCATAATCACTCACCAAATGCAGCATAGACATGCCACTGTGTGTTATGTGGAGATACAGACTTTGGATTCTCGAGAGCCACAATATCCAATCCATTCTGATCAATGTTCTGTATACAGCCTTCAACTAATCCTCCTTTTCCATCAAATAGTTCTACCCTTGCAAATTGGGCATCATGAATAGGTGAAATTAACTCAGTACCATTGTTAAAGGATTATATAGAACCCCAGGCACCAACTATATTTCTTATTCTAGGACAACCCTTCTGGCTTATTTTAAGACGGAAATCAACAACTACTTGTTGAAAATCATATCCTTCATAGAATTGACAGATCTAAAATCTACATTACGAACACCCTAAGTGGACAACCAGATTGAGAATTGGGAAAGCCGGAAAGTGAATACAAAAGGCTTCTAAAAGATAATAGGACGTCGGCGAATTGAAGGCACCATTCACATTCCTTATTCAAAATAAAGCAGCAATTCAGATAATACTTTTAAACAAACCATTCTCATAGTTCGCAACTATTGCATATTTAAACTACGCACATTTAAGACGGGATACTATTCGTGAACAATGTCTAGGACACATAATTGTATATCACCGGTAACCATCCAAGATATGTTGTGAGGCAATACCTATCATGAATTGTCAACCTTAAGACCCTAGTCATGTGCCAGAATTCATCACCTTTAACACGAATAACGCCATCCTGCATTCTCAAAAACCATAAAGACACCATAGCTGAGCCTCTTAAATCATCTGGTCTGAAAACAATAACAATAATGCTAGAGCAAGAAAAAAAAAATACAACAACTACCCTCAAGTCTAAACTAGTTGGGTCGGGTATAAGATCCTCATTATCCACTCCGCTCTATCTTAGACTCATTTGATTTCAAATTACCTATGTTAACTTCAGATAACCGGTATTCAGTATGATAAAGACAGTTATAACATCAAGAATCCTCTAAATTGTTCCCCAAAAGGAAACGACACTACAAGAATTTCAGTTTATCGTTTGACAACAGCCAAATGACACGCAAGAAAGTTCGAATGTTTCTTGCAGAAGCAATTGGTTGTATAACAAACCCAACCCTGTTCTTTTCTCAATAAAATCAAGACCCCATTCTTGAAAAACGGACATGCCTTGGAAGGATACAGACATGCCTTAGAGGATAAATCAAGAACCCCATTCTTTTCTCAATAACCGGTTTTCAGTATGATAAAGACAATTATAGCATCAAGAACCCTCTAATTGTTCCCCCAAAGTAAACGACACTGCAACAATTTCAGTTTATCGGTTGACAACAGTCAAATTACACGCAAGAAAGTTGAATGTTTCTTGCAGAATCAATTAGTAGGGAGATGAGAAAATGGACATTGCCTTGGAAGGAGGAAGCTTATCGGAGTAGAATCGGGGAAGGCCACCGCGAGACTGGTTAGAAGAAGATGATGAGAATGCCCGCAAACTGTTTGTTGTTTGGCGTGAACGAGAGAACAGATTGACTAGCCGAGGACTCCAAACAGGGGCTTGCATTTTGGTCTCAAACATTAAAATGTCTGCGCGGGTACCTTTATATTCGTTTTTCCCTGATGGTTGGTGTGGAAAAATAATTAATTCTTTTATCTTAAAAGAGAATGAACTTAACCGTCCACCGGTTTTAAAAAAGAATGACATTTTTTTTTTTTTAGTTTATTTAGAAAAAAAAAACTTTTTTGGCAACAATTTAATTTTAATTTTTCACGTGACATGTTTAAAACCACAAGATTAAAAAGCATTTTGGTACATTTTAACATAACTTTAATTTAAAACCACTAGATTAAAGTACATTTAACATAACTTTAATTTACGACTACAAAATTAAAAAGTCTTTTTTATTTTCTTAAACTCCATGCCAAATCAAACTAAGTAAGTCTTTTTGAAACAGAGGGATTAAATACTAAAACCATTCTAAGTGGTTTTAACAAGAGGTTTATAAGCTAAAACAATGAGGTTGAAACTCAGAAAAAACTCAAGTATGTTACTGAATTATCATAAATCGTTTGATCATTCATCTGTCGATAGTTTAGAGCCTTTTTATATCATCGTTGTGATAAAGTGTGCACTTTCATGCCATCTTTACTAACGACTTAGATAGCCATTTAAAAAACAACAACTAGGTTTCAACATTTGGCCTTCCACACTTATTTTGCCATATAAGTGTTTTGCCACTGGTCGTCCCACACTTATTTTCCATATCACTGTTTCGCCGCTAATCATCCTACACTTGGCTCTTATAAATAGTAAAAATTATATATGAACAAATAAACACAATAAATTATATTTGATCAGACAATTTATATGTATAACCGATCTTATGTAAAAAAGGAGGACTTGAATGTCATCACTTACCACTCATGTAGCAATTTGACTTTTCAAAACCGTCCAAGAGTTGACAAAAATAATTTGTGGAATTCAATACCACCAGATTTTCACTTGAGATTACAAAGAAAAGTCAGCTGGGCAAGTTCAGAAGTATTGTGTCAAGGATGATACACTGGGCTTTCCCAAATGGAGTGAGGGTGAGGCCAGACACAACAAATCAAATGATTGATCATTATCCTTTCTTTTTGATCCTTCACTTCTCAATTCCTGTAATAGTGGTAACTTGCAGCTTTCTTGGGACCCCTCAGCATATGAACACAACCTAAAACAAAACGATTCATCTACGTAAGTATCTAAATTGGTGAGAACATGTAAATCTGTTATACAACTCAACCTCTTTAGCTAATGATCAACGGGTAATCAGGAGTGGGGGGTCAGGAAGAAACTTAATCATCAGTAAACAAAGCACTAAATCAGAAATCTTGTAACTGTAATTTTGTCTTTTATGATGTAGCAAAGATGAGAAAGATTCACCATAGTAAGCATACAGCTCTTCCCTCTTCATGTTTCTCTCTAAAATTTTGGTGCCATAGGTATAATCATGTGGGAAAAAAAGAACCATAACTGCACACTAATAGAAATCTTGAGAGATCAATTAAACCTTTTTCAGTGTAAGTTGAAGATGATGGATCCACAAAAAAATGAAAGAAATCCTAACTGAAAAACATATTATTGGACCCTTTGAAACAAGACCATCAAAACTGAATTTCACCGAATCACTACAGAGATTTTAAAGCAGCACAAACATTACTTACCTGTGCAAGCTTGCTAGAACTTGAATAACTCCTGGTCGCCACACCACAACATTAATGCTGACAAAAGAGTCACTGTAGCAGTTTCAACTTGTAGACAATGTGGTCCAAGACCAACAGTAGTTGCCCCAACCTCCAGAATCACGTTTAACTCTCTCTCTCAGTGAAGTCTACAATGGAGCGTGTTCACAATAATTACACACAGCAGAAAAGAAAATTATAAGTTATCTATATCTGAATGTTGTATGCAAGATTGTCTAGTATCCACAAGCTTTTCTTTAGTTTAGGTTCCAAATCCTTTTATCATAATTGTTATTCACAACTCTTGAAGGACTCTTTCATCTGGATAATGAGGACAAAACAAGAGGGTCTAAACCCACTTCGGCCTGCAAGATTGGACTGGTGCACCATAAGTGATAGTAAAAGCACCACAACATGTGAAGCCAAATCATCATAAAACAAACTCTGTATTGTACAAAGTAATTCCTGCAGTGCGAGAAAGAAAAATAGAGTTTGTGGTTAGAGTTAGGGTGGTGTATGGATGGAGAGTGTTGTTCTAGCCTAGCAAAGTGGAAATTGGAGAATGGAGCAGGAGGTTGTGGTAGGAGGGTTGCATGGCCTGCTGAAGCAAAAGGCTTAGCATTTGCAATCTCTTTTTTCTTTTCAATTATTGTCTCTCTTCTGCTTTCCGTTATACTACTTTTTTCCTTTCCCTCTTTTTAAGAATTTATTATATAGAATCAACATTATGGGTATTCTGCTAGCTCTATTGATAAAGATGAGTATTATACCAGATTCAAAGGATTCTCCTTTATTTGGATTGAAAGAGCCACTTTTAGAAGTTAAAGGCCAAGTGAGCTTCAACACAAAAATTATCCTCAACTGGAGATTCACATTAAAACAGAGCCTAGTTTGACATATAATTTACCCAAAGATGACTACTTCTACTCTGTAAGAATGTTCTGGCATATACGAATTCCTTACACTGGTCATCAGTGTCCTGGACAATTGACTTCTTCAGATGATCTAAAAGTTGACTTATCATGACCAACAAAAATATCATCAGTATAAAGGCACAAAACCTTGGGTGTAGACTGGAAGAGAAGGGAAAGCTGCAAAAAGATACTAGCCTCCTTCTGGTCCAATTATAATCAGTCCAGCTAATTCTTTTTTGATGGAACTTAAAGCACTGAATTCTGGTTTAGCTTCTGCAGTGACAATAAATGAAAGCTTTGAATTTTTTACCTAGAGCATAAGTGGCACCACAAAACAAAGATGAGAAAAATGAGCAAGTGCTGCAGAAAGGAAGTGTTAGAGCCTCCTATATGCTGTTTGCAAAGCTTGAAAAGATTTTATTTTGTGGGAGAAATTAGAAAAACCATATTACAAGAGGTAAAAGTCCACCAATTTTTATAGAAGGATTTAGAACCATTTCATGCAGCTGTTGGCCTAAAACAAAAATGTTGTTAATGTCAAAAACGTTGCACAAGCACCCACAAAGAGATTTAGTGCACAAAATACATTTTGTATCAGAATGAAAATGCTTACATTGTTTAGCTGTAGCAAAATTGACACGTTGTAATCTGTCAACACAATTTCTGATATTGAAGGAGACCGTTAAGTCAGAATAATACTTAAGGAAATTAGCAAACTATCAGAGTAAAACAGTTCCACTTCACCTGATCAACGAGTACGCCACTATGCTGCCTAACTTTATCAACCACCTCTTGAGCAGCAGCTCTGCGCAAATTGCTAATTGACTTACATGCCACAAGAAGTGGATACATAAGAGCCTGCAGATAAGGTCCACAAATATTAGAATTTTGAAAAAGTAAGTAGTATATAAAGGCAGCCACAAGCAGATAGAAACATACAAAAATCTCACTTGCTCAGAACAAGAAATAAAGTCCTTTAGTATCTGACCACTAAAATAACTTACCAGCACATGCCACGATACTTTGCTCCTAACTTGAACACAATGGTATGATTACCCTCTAAGTCTTTCTGCTTTCACTTATTTTCGGTTAAGTTCTGTTAACTATGTACTCCCAGCATTCATTTATTTGTATGTGCATGTCCATCTTAACACTTTTCCCAGATACAACAGATATACAAAACACCTACCATTATAGTAAGACTGCACATTGTTATGTTTGTCCTAGTACGTCCGCATAGACAGATTTTATATCAACTAGGTTATTACACATAGAAACCTTATGGGAAGAGAATGTCGTCCCCTCTGTTTAGATTCATTTCCACTTACAATATATCTTGATTACGCTTATAAAGCTTAATGAATAATGTCAAAATGCAGTTGGCTACATGTTACATGAACTTCCCTAGGGGACTAAGAAACAATACAAACACACACACACACACACACACACACAGAGACTATCTTGAAGAGAATAGAACTGCATTAGCCTAAGATGACAACACCACCCCCTCAATCCCAAACTAATTAGGGTTGGCGGTATGAACTGAACGAGCTCATAATTTTCAAAAAAAATAAAATACAGCGGAACGTCCAGGCACTCTTCACATGTTTCATACAACTGATAATGTAAACTACTTGACTAACTGTAGATTTGTAGAAATTGACTATGACAGCTCAGCCATGAATCTTTCATAGCAGGTCTTCCTGTTTGACAGTTTAAGAATGGTCAGCCTATGTTCGCTTATAAGGAGGTCAGATATCAAACAAATTAACCCAATAAGAGTAAATAGTAACACAAGCCATTCACAATTAGGTGTTAGAAGAGAAATTTAGAGGGACAAAGTACAGGGTGGGGAATGAATGTCGAGGTAAAACAGTGATGACTAGATAGAAAAATCATAGTTCTTGTTTTTTATTAAAAAGAAAAAGACTAGCAAAAACCTCTGGACGACTCTGTCCAATTCGCACTAACAAGGACTGTATCTGTTCTCTGACAGCATGGTTATTTGAATGTATCCGTGCGATAATCTGAGGTAAAACAACCAACCATGTGTGAATCCTCTCTGTAATGCCATTTGAACCTCAGAAGTAGCTCCATGGTTGAACCACAAAGTAAGAAGACGAAGAATATCTTGAAACCCGGAAACATGACCATAATAAAAGTAAATCAACAATATAATGGAAGTCAATGGTGATCACTAGTGAATCTAACAGGGTTGCTGGATAACTGGGCAATTATGACAATGCTGAAAATTAAATTCAACACAATACATGAATTCAGTTAGGAGTATGAGTTTCATCGGATAAACAAATGTTTTCATCTTGACAAACACGTGCACAGATGCAAAATGAATTGGATAGAAAAATATTTTTGTAGAGTATGCGGAACACGTTTGAAAGACGCATGAGCTTAAAATATAGCTAGAAACCAGCAAGAAAAGGGACACCATGTCACTGCAAGGATACGAAGTGCTAAGCAACCAGTAAGCTCAATAAGAAAGACATTTAGCGACAAGGACAAACCAGTGACACCTCAACATCTCACAAGTTAGTCTTTTAACAACTGAATTAAATTAGCTGTAGATTCAGATATAACCTGTAAACTAGCATCAACGCCCTTAGCATGTGCTCCGCAAGCTATAGAGTGAAAATAACCAGTTACAGCAGCAACAACAAATTGTGCAGCAATATTTGCAAAACCTCTTAGAGTGTAATGAGACATCACTGCTGTATTGAAAAGTCCCCTAGTATGCCATGCGTTTCCCCACTTCATTGCACAGTGAGTAGCATTTCTAAATGCACTAGAGCGTCTTCATATTTTACCTTGTATAGAATCATCATCCAAACCAGGAGAAAGTGCCCACTTCCAAGAGCCGAGTCTGAGGTATATACGAGCAACAAGTGGCTCACCAAAAGAAGCAACTAATGCATTCTGCATTACTGGTTGAAGAGTAGCTGTTCTTGAGAGGTCCAGAGCAAGGTCCTTCAATATCAAAATTAAATGACAGAGCATGAAGAAGCATGAACATGATATTTACTTCTTGTGATAGGTAATGTGATCGTAATTTTATCTCCGAAGTGCACTACCTGCAACCTAGCAAAGGGTTCCTTTCGCTTATGATCCTCACCAAGTGACCATTGGTACTTTAAGTTTGCTAGCATCAGCTGAGGGGGGCCGTGATACCGCACAGTTGCAGGAGTCATTTCAGGATCGAACTGTAGGATAAAAAGGAGTCATAAACATGTAGCCTCACAAGTACATCTATAACAAAAAAAGATATAACACAAGGCAACACACACTTTCTATCCACAACCCAGGGTAAATTACTAACCTGTCAGAGTTTAACTTTAATCAACGTAGATCTAGCTTGGCTAATTCTGCCATTTTTCCGGCAGAGTGATGCAAAATTGATCCATGTTTCTATATCTTCTGTAGGAGGCAATACAAGTTCCCTCGCAGCTAAAAGTGCTTGCCAGACCTGCAAAAAATAAGAAAATGTTGCAGATAACAGAGGCAGAATGCTCAGAGAAATGAAAAACGAATAAAAACTTATTACTCAGAGAGAGAGCATGGAATCAGATCAAAACAGGAAAAAGACTGGACAGACGGAGTTTCTGTAAGACACCATGACTTTGAGAATAAATATAAACGCCACAACTAGTCACCCAAGCTCTCATGTAAGCGTGTCCGGATTGAAAATATTAAAAAATCATGATTGGACAACCAAAATGCAACTCACTCACTGAGGGAAGTTCTGAAATTTACCTTGACATTTCTTTTTGCACCCTTTATGTGCTCATTCCACATATTGCGAACAAGGGCTCTTCTTCCTTCAGCAACAAGGTTTCCGATAGGAGGAAGAGTACAGTACTCAATGACCTAATCAGAATGAGACGAAAATGAATTCTCAGATCATTAAAATTCACAGCAATTAGGAATCACTTAATTGAAAAGGCTAAAGAATATACGTCAACTCTTCTAATTCAGAAAGCTGCCGAACGCGAGCCATGTTGCTGTAAGCAAGTTCATAGCTCTCAAGAACCTAGATGAATTGAAGAAGAATTGTCAAGAATTTTGCTATAAAATCCTCTATAAGTCATCAAATGAGTATAAAATGTGAGGAGATGACAAGATAATGAGATGAAGAAACAAACCAGTGCAGCAAGCTCGGTTGCCAAACATTTCCTTGCACTTTCAACATATTCACGTGCTTCGTCGTACTGATGGAAGAAGGGGTGCAAGTACAAAGATTACATTAGAGCAGAGCATGTCACAACATCAAAACAAATGACTGAGTGAAAAATGGACGGACTACCTTCCCTCGACGAACTAGAAGAACGGCCCTAAAAAAGGTGCCATTACTACTTACATCACCGCTGGAAGCAGTATTTCCCAAGACTCGGAGTTTGGTTTCAACATCATCATCAAGCCGAGAAACATATTCTGCCATCTGATCCCACTCACCCATGTTCCAGGCAGCATTAGCAGCCTAACCTAGTCCAAAACATGCATTCACTATGATTATCGAAAGAATAAAAGCTATCAGAAATTACATATAAGTTGACAAACCATTGGTGCCATTTCCAGTCGAGCTGCTGGCTCAGCTGGCTTCCAGTATTCCTTACAAAGATTGTTAAGCTCCTCTCACCGAGCTAGAGCAGCAAGGCATCGCATGCGTCCTTAAGGAAACACAGAGAAGGATACAGATGGTCATCATCAGAATAAAGAGCATACAATACGAATAAAATTCACTTTTTCAACATGAACTAGACGGATAACACAACCCAATTCCACGGGTCAACTAGCATTTATTTAAGCCACCAAGCAATTTACGAACAAGTGACGAAACAAATTTCACTAAAAGCATGAATTTGATCACCACTTAGAACCGTTTAGTATTACATCAGGTAGTTGGAGGGGGTCAATCAATTTCCCTTGCTCCTTTTCAGATAATGAATCTCAAAAGTGAAGGTCACTACTCTTTGAAGGAAAACTCGGATCTAGCATATGATCTATCACTAGGATCAAATATCTTCAGTAGTTCTGCAAGTAGAAGTCATGGACCAAATTATGCAGTAACTTTTCCAATAATACAAACCTAGAGTAGCATCCAAACCAAGATGTGGACTCGAAGCTTGTGACGCCTAAGCAGTGTAAGCTTTAAGAGCATCGTCCCAGCGTTGCAACTTCTCATACCTTAAAAATCGACAAATAGCAATGACATAAGTGAAGGAGAAGATACATTTGAGACCACCATTTCACGTTAAAGCTTGTGCAGCCTATAGTACTAATTAAGATTAACAGGAAAAAACGAGCTGCAATTAAAACAGTACAACAGAATGCAACAATCAACAGTACCATGACTCCTTCAACTGAACCCCCAAATGCTGCTGAGCATACGTTAATATTCCAACAGCTGCCTGAAGATGTCAAGCATGATTAAGTTTAATTACCAGAAAGTCAGTATGAAACATAAGTAAGCTGCAACAAACAACTAAAAGAAATCAAGACCTCATGTTGATGTACTTGATTATTTATATGGATTAGAGCTTCAACAACAGCAACAGGATTTGCATCCCCCCTATTTGAAAGTGCGCCTTCAGATTCCATTTCCTTGTAGTGTAGGGCCTTTGCAAATGCTCGACACTGAGAGGAAGAGCTCATTATGGATACTATTTAACTAATAACAGCAGAAGGTATATATCAATCAACTGCACAATGTCAGAATAAACCCACCTTCTCCGCTAGAGCATCCAGCAGATGGATATCTATAGGAAGGGGGGTCTCTCATTATGTTCCATAAACTCCGCCTGGAAGTACAATTAGCCAAACTGAAATAAAAATTATAGTACTGCAGCTTTACTGATAAAAATTAAAGTGCTGCAGCTTTACAGAGGACAGATTACTGTCTTACTATGCAACTCCTTCATATCTTGAGCCAATCATTTCAAAAGAACATCGGATAACAAGTTCTAGGAACAAACACAACTTTTAGAGCTTAGGCTAACCCTTTATCAACATTAAGCACTGCAAAAGGAAACAACTAGAATTTTTCACATGCATCAGGTAAAACCACAGTATAATCCAGATGATAATTCCATTACAGGAAAAATGGAGGTGATATCCCCGACCCCCCTAAAAAAACATGGTTAAACAGTGATATTTCCCCCAGCACCCAACCTAAAACAAACAACATCAAATAACTCAAAGACTACGAGATCCTACTACTACCATTATGATTTAATGTGTGCGTTGTAAAGCTCTGAGCACTTCTACTCTTTCTAGGAACATCTCAATTACAGGAAAAACGGAGGGACTATCTTGTTAAGGTAATTATTCTGGAGATCCTATATTCAAGCAGTCTGAACATGTAAGGGGACAGTCAATCTTCTTGTATACATAAGTTGATTCTCCTACAATCCTGTCTATGAAGAAACATGTAAATGCCTCTATTTTGAACTCAAAATTTCACATTAGCACCGTCATTTTGTGAGAACATCAATGGATCAATATCTTCAAAATTGAAGAATGTGGAAAAACTAACCAAGTTCAGAAGTGTAGGAAGAATTTCAGGTGGGATATTTGGAGAAGAAAACGCCATTTCTAAACTCCGTACTAGCTGCCTTTGACTAGCCTCATTAAGTTGTGACCAGTAACTAACAAAACCTGCAGCAAACAGCTCCCGCCCAACAAAAGGCTGCAAAAGTTCAACATTAGAAAAAAGAAAGAAAACTAGAAGCACTTCTATATTTCTGGCACTTCCTCTTTTTTAGAAAGTCTTTTAGCTTTTGTTTCCTTTTCTTTTGAACAATGAAAAAGAGGTTTTCTATTTATTTTTTTGAGATAAAGGTAACTGATTAGGAAGAGGATGTTGAAGAGGATAATACCTGTAGTTGAGCCAGTCTTGAACAAGTTCTTAATGCAGGACTAGGTGATTCTTTCAAAAGTTCAATGCTGAAATGCCTCAACCACTCTGCCCAATCCTCTTTAGTACTCCGTTGAGAAGCCTCACCGGCGGTACGCAATCTGTCATCATTGACCTACATAAATGTAGTTTAGAGTCAATATATCCAACTAGACATCATCAAAATTTGAAGAAAAGTAACGGAAAAATTATTCAAATAAAAGAAGGGAGAAATAGAAACAGAAATTCAATAATTCCTGCTACAACTCAAATTACAGGCCGACCTTCATATTTAAAATCATGTTTTCTTGGTTTTAAAAAAGGGAGGTGCAATGAGGAGCGAGAGATTTGACCCCAAACTGGATTGAAGCCCCCATCTGATGGGATACCTAAGGAATCCCTTTTACTTTTCTTTTTTTATTAAAATAAGTGAAATATCATTAAAAAGAATCAAGAAGATGGTAGCCAAACATCTAGCTTTTTAAGGAACTACTAGAATCTGAGATACCATCAAAACATATGTGATTCCTTTCAGCCGAATACACAAAAAATACAAGCAGGCACCATATCCAGGCACCATATCCAGATGTTCTTGATGGCTTTATCAACTTTCCAAGAAAGCTTCTGGAGAGACACAATATTCACATGGGCAATTCAGACATACTGTACATTTCTCCACAAGCCAATCGGCCCAGCCTCCCTTCAAAGTCCCTACATTACAGGAACTTAGTGCACATTATGCAAGGCAGAAATATGATCTACACATAACACCACTAACCATGCTCATAATCACTCACCAATGCAGCATAGACATGCCACTGTGTGTTATGTGGAGATACTGACTTTGGATTCTCGAGAGTCACAATATCCAATCCATTCTGATCAATGTTCGGTATACAACCTTCAACTAATCCTCCTTTTCCATCAAATAGTTCTACCCTTGCAAATTGGGCATGATGAATATGTGAAATTAACTCAGTACCATTGTTAAAAGAATTAATATAGAACCACAGGCACCAACTATATTTCTTATTCTAGGACAACCCATCTGGCTAATGTTAAGACGGAAATCAACAACTACTTGTTGTTGAAAATCATATCCTTCATAGAATTGACAGATCTAAAATCTACATTACGAACACAGACAGTGGACAACCAGATTGAGAATTGGAAAAGGGAATACAAAAGGCTTCTAAAAGATAATAGGATGTTGGCGAATTGAAGGTACCATTCACATTCCTTATTCAAAATAAAGGAGCAATTCAGATAATACTTTTAAACAAGCCATTCTCATAGTTCGCAACTATTGCATGTTTAAACCACGCACATGAAGACAGAAAGATACTACTCGTGGACAATAAAAATTAGCCTAACACATAAGACTTCTTGGACACATAATTGCGCATCACTAGTAACCATCCATGATATGCTATGAGGCAATACCTATCATGAATTGTCAACCTTAAGACTCTAGTCATGTGCCAGAATTCATCACCTTTAACACGAACAACGCCATCCTGCATTCCCCAAAAACCATAAATACATCATAGCTGAGCCGCTTAAATCATCCAGTCTGAATACAATAACAATAACGCATTAAGAGTATAAAATAGAGCCAAAACAATAATACAACAGCTGCCCTCAACTCCAAACTAGTTGGGGTCGAGTATAAGTATCCTCAGTATCCACTCCGCTCTATCTTAGACTCATTTTATTTGAAATTACCCATGTTAATTTCGGATAACCGGCTTTGAGTATGATAAAGACAGTTATAACATCAAGAATCCTCTAAATTGTTACCCCAAAGTAAACAACACTGCAAGAATTTCAGTTTATCGATTGACAACAGCCAAAGGACATGCAAGAAAGTTCGAATGTTCTTGCAGAAGCAATTGGTAGTGTAAAAAACCCAACCCTGTTCTTTTCTAAATAAAAATCAAGACCCCATGACATTCTTGAAAACGACATGCCTAGGAAGGATAAAGACATGCCTTATAGGATAAATCAAGAACCCCATTGTTTTCTCAATAACCGGTTTTCAGTATGATAAAGACAGTTATAACATTAAGAATCCTCTAAATTGTTCCCCAAAAGAAAACGACACTACAAGAATTTCAGTTTAACATCAAGAATCCTCTAAATTGTTCCCCAAAAGAAAACGACACTACAAGAATTTCAGTTTATCTATGGACAACAGCCAATGGCACCCAAGAAAGTTTGAATGTTTCTTGCAGAATCAATTAGTTGTATTACAGACACTACAAGAATTGTTCCCCAAAAGACAGTTATAACATCAAGAATCCTCTAAATTGTTCCCCAAAAGAAAACGACACTACAGGAATTTCAGTTTATCTATTGACAACAGCCAAATGGCATGCAAGAAGGTGTGAATGTTTCATGCAGAATCAATTAGTTGTATAACAGACCCAACCGAGTTCTTTTCTCAATAAAATCAAGACCCCATTCTTGAAAAACGGACATGCATTGGAAGGATAAATACATGCCTTATAGGATAAATCAAGAACCCCATTATTTTCTCAATAACCAGTTTTCAGTATACATCAACAATCCTCTAAACTGTTCTCCAAAAGTAAACGACACTGCAAGAATTTCAGTTTATCTGGTGACAACAGTCAAATTACACGCAAGAAAGTTCGAATGTTTCTTGCAGAATCAATTAGTTGTATAACAAACCCAACCCTGTCTTTTCTCAATAAAATCAAGACCCCATTCTTGAGAAAAGAAAAAATAATCAAGAAAAGTAGGAGGGAGAGAAGAAAATGGACTCCACCTTCCCGGAGTAGAAGCGGGGAAGGCCACCGCGATACTAGTTAGAAGAAGAAGATGATGATGATGAGAATGCCCGCAAACTGTTTGTTGTTTGGCGTGAACGAGAGAACAGAATGACCAGCCGAGGACTCCGAACTGGGGCTTGCATTAATAAAATCTCTGCGCGGGTACCTTTATATTCGTTTTTCCCTAATGATTAGTGTGGAAAAATAATTAATTCTTTTATCATAAAAAAAATTATTAAAAGTTTCTCTCTTCATGGAATCAAATCGTTGAGGTTGCTTCTCAAGTATTATTGCATTTAAAACTTGGAAAAAATTCAAGTTATGTTATTGAATTATCACAAATGGTTTGTCCTTTTATCCGTTGATAGTTTGAGTCTATTTATATCATTATTGTGATACAATGTGTGTCATCATGTCATCGTTTATTAACGATTCTAATATTAAAAAAAAAACTAGGTTTGACACATAGCCTTCCACATGTTACCATAGGACTGATTTGTCACCGGTTGTCCCACACTTATTTTGCCACATAACTATTTCGTCACTAATCGTCCTACTCTTGGCTCTTACTACAGTACAAATTATATTTGAACAATGAACAATATAAATTAGATTTGATCAGACAATGTGTGTCTATAACCGATCTTATATAACCACTTTTAGATCATTATTAAAAGAATAATGAAAATTTGTAACTTTTTTTCAAGTTGAACCGATTCAGAATCAACTTCAATCATGCAAATCTGAGTTGAAATTGCAATTTTGAATTTTATAATTCAAACTTGTTTGAACTTGGACTCTGACAGACAGACAGTGGCGGAGCTAGATTTTTTACCATGCAGATCTAAGTTGAAATTGCAACTTTGAATGTAATAATTCAATTTTGTTTGAGCTTGGACTCTGACAGTCGACAGAGTCTAACTTCAAACTCATAAATCTAAATTTAGCCTTTGAAGACTTTTAAAATTTTAATTTTTTATATATATATAAAGTTAAATTTTGATAAAGCCCGTCAACCTAGTAACATAATTGTTATTGTTTTTATTGCCAGTATATAAGTTAACTTCAGAGTTCAGATAGTAATTAAGAAGCACATGACAAATGCAAACAGTTGGTAATGAATAGTGTAAACCTATTTGATTTCCTTTCTGTGCTAATTGAGAAGAAAAAACCTTTTGTAGTTTGTCAGGTCCCTTTAATCCAACCATCATGTTACAAGTGTCCTTTACATTTTCAGACTCTATTTAAGCTTAATAATATATTAAGATTAACATACGTTGCTCTTTCTAGATTATCCACCAAACGTCGTATATCTATATATGCATGTGTAATCAACAAGTTATTGAATCATACCTAAATGGAGTATTAACTATATATAATATCTAGACTAGAGTATACTAAAGTAATGAAAATATAGAATACCAAATAGGCCTTTATACTGTTTGAGACATGATGAAGTAGTAGACATCACGAGACAGCATAATAATTAACACTACTTTCATTTTTAACTATAGGTTTAAAATTCGAGTTCCTTAGTACGAAGCCTCTTTTGTTAGAGATCAACGATTTAGGACTTTCTGACGCGAATCCAAATTTAATCGAACTTTAATATGACTATAACTGTCAAAATACACATTAACAAATTATCAATTCCATATTAAAATAAAAAAGAAGAAGTAGAACTTGAAAAGAGAAACCAAAACAGCTTCTTGAAGACACAAATTAAATAAGCACATATACTATAAAGAATTAATAACATATATAACTAAATTTAGTAGCGGAACTAGTAATTTTAATGAACTGATACATCTAGATCGATCAATTTATTTATTTTTTTAAAAAGGAAGAATAAAACTATATAATGAAGAGATGAAATTAAAAATAAATAAATTGTAATTAAGGTTGCTTATGTCTCTGGGTATAGATATAATCAAGATGAGCCTCTAATGTTCTTCTCATCAGACATTCTTCTTCTCCACCAGGACCTTCACATCTATCCTCCACATCTTCTTTCATTGCTGCCTTATCCTGTAATCACATAATTAATATCGAAGCCAGGAATTTTAATTAACAAGAAAATTCAAAAATAAATAAATATACCTTACTATGCTCCATCGGAGTAACATCGTGATAAGGCGCACGCACTGGACGGGAAGCAGCGCAAGTTAGCGTGAGAAAGAGGAGAAATGCTATCATGCAAAAGGTGTTAAGTTTAGCCATATTGCTTAGTTCTTCGTTTGGAAGAGATTTTTGGAGACGATGATGGATTTATAGAGTGGGGGAACCAAGAAAGCAAGGGGACAAATGTTCTGTATTTAAAGAGATCTAGATAGTGTAAATTTAGAAATTTCTATAATTATTTTGTTGGGAAAAAAAGAGAAAATTACGGAGGGATGACGAAAAGCTAAGAAAAAGGATGGCCGATGTTTCAAGTACAAAATCGTATTTGTTAGAAAATATTTTAATTCGTCTTAATATATATATGAAATTTTAATACAAATATTATACATAAAAAAAATTTGTGATGTGTGATGAAAACTTGTAGGGAAAGTAAATAGACGTGTGGTCAACGAAGAATGAAGCACGGAGTTAACCTTTTCCACAACCCGACATTTGGTGTACGTCAATTCCAATTTTTTCGTCTCCTTCGACAAATTATGGTAACGAGGGAGTAATTTTACTTATTTCGTCTCAATTTATGATATGATTTATTTTTAAAAGGTAAATAATTTTAGTTTGATCAAAAACAAATTTAATTAACTAATTATATAGACCCCGACTAAAGTCAAGGATCCTACTTTAATTACTATAAGATAAATTTCATATAAGAAAAGTAAAAATCCTATATGCCGAACCAAATATACACATGATCATTTAAGCTATATAATTAGGATATACCTTGCAAGATTTTTTTTTCATTTTTGTTTTGTTTTTCATATACGTTATTCCCATAGCGTATTATTAATACAAATTCATATTGCATAATATTCACTTTAAAAAAGCACTTTATTGGTATTTATATATATATAGAGAGAGATATATATATATATTTAAAGTTTGAATACAAAATTCTTAATTCAAGACGGAACAATACTATATAGGATGCCATCACAACCTATACGGAAAGACGAGTAGATAGGAAATGGTGAATTGAAGACAGAGTGATGGAGCAATAAAGAGATACACTATACATATATATAAATTTTATTTCAGCACGAAAAATATTGCGAAGTGGATGAAACTTTTCTTTTCTTAATCAGAAGTCTCGGACGTATAGAAAAAATCTTGATAGGAAGCACTTTTCCGACCCCCGAATGAAACACTACGCAACATGAATCTAAAATAGTCAAGCATCAATGCGGACACCAAACACGAAAAATAAAATCAAAATAATTTTTTTAATTGACTAAACATGGCAGGACTGCATGAGTAGTAATAATTAAAGTTTAAAATTAGGCACGCTCCACTATGCACACATAATTATATCATCACTCACGATTAATTCTACCAGTTGACCAAGGACCACACGCTGTAGCTTACGTACATCAATCAAAAATATCTACAGTACAATTTTCTTATATAGTCTATATAAATAGATATATAAAGGATAAAATTTATCTATGTTTAAATTTAAAATTATATATTATTTAATTATAATTTCGTGATACGAATGGATGTATACGAAGATTTAGATATGTATCATATATTTATTGCATATATGTTTGTGTTGGTATGATATAAATATGAGGTATATATATGATTAAATTTGTACCTAGATGATGATTGGACTAATTTATGCGTATTTTAATTATTGTATTTTATATTTATAATATTTTATTGATATATATATTATGTAACTCCTCACACTAAAATTTAAACAAACGAAAAAATGCACATACTTCGAATTTTAAAGTCAATATATATATATGTCTGCATAACAAGTATATACAAACTTGATATATACTTATATAATAATACTACTATACATAATTACTATCTTTTAAAAAATGTATTCGACTAATAAAATAGATTTCAAATCGAGGATGTATATATATATATTTTTTTAAAAGATGGGGTGGAGAAGGGGAAATAAGGGAGATGATTAAAATACGAGGAATAAAATCCTCACCAACAAAATAACAGTTTAGATAACCAACCAACTAATCTATTAAAATTTTACGGGAGGTATATATATCTATATTTGGTGTGTTGCACCAAGAAAATCGTACCGTTCATTATTGCTCCATTTATGTTAGATACTCCTATTAGTACTATTTTTAGTTTTATCTCCAGCATCATTATAAGCCGGCCACTAGGCTATAGCCTTTTCCAACATTATATCAATGAAGCATCTTTTTCTTTTTCATTTTTGGGTTTAAACTTTAAACAGAAAAGTAAGAACAAAAACAAACAACAAAACAAGAAAATAGTAAAAACAAATTATTTTGTTTTTTTATTAATTGTCGTTGGCTAGGTTAATAGGATAATTTTTTGCTTTGGCATATATTAAATGTCGTTACATATATTAATATGCCAATATATCATGTATGTTATAGCATGGATGCAAAGAACGTTGTCCCAATCATTCTACATGTATGCTAGCTGGATTAGCATTCACCAAAATCATGATAATTCATAATGCTCTAGCCTTTTCCAACATGATCGATCAATGAACCATCTTTCCTTTTGACAGTAATTTTGACTAAGATAAAAACGATTAAATTTGAATTCGCACTAAAAAGTCATAAGATACTTTTTAACAAAGATGACGGCATACAAAGGTGACTCGAATCCAAGATTAATGATTAAGGATGAAAGATTACTTACCATTTCACTATCATTCTTGTTTCCATTTCCCTTTTCTTTTGTCAAGAGACTTACAACTTTCAAGGCCTACCACCACAAATGGTTTTGATCATTACACCAGTTCAATTAGGGTGGCAAATTTTGTCTAAATGGATCATAATTCATAAAATCCGGTTAATATTTTCCAACTGATTAAGTTACGGCTTGTTATTTGATTCATTAACTCTATTCAATTCATTTTGATTCGAGACATATTGAATTTTTTTGATCTGTCCAAATTTGGTACAAACCTGTTCGCCACACCTAACCAAGTTATACTTTTCTATCAAAGTTTTGCGTGAACAAAAATTTGTAGCGATTAGTTTAGGAGTACCAATAGGACAATAGGTTATTAATCCTTCTCGAAACGGATTAATAATACTTAATCAATTAGTAGTAGTTGGAAATTTTGAAAGAAGCAAGAATACCTAACTTTATTGTTTCTTGTCTACATGACTTTTTTTTGGAGGACCATGGTGTCTACATGACTTTCTTTGATTGATGGTATAAATTAAGGTTTATATTAAGAAGAAGGAGAAAATCCATCTATACATTCAATGTATAGTAAAGAGAGAACACCTGATCTTAACAAACAAAAAAAATAGAACTTTATAATACATTTGGTATAAGTCAACACTAATTCATAAATTACAGAGTACTGCGGAAGTATGGATCACCAAAAAATGAACTGGAGAATGTGCCACCAAGGTTAGGGAAAAGTGTTAGGAAACACATCAAGAAGAGTACACAACCCCAAGCAAACCTCTCATTTCCAAGTGGGGTGATCTCGTCTTGTGCTGGGACTTCCTCTCCTCCGCGGAAGAAGGTTGCAAACAGTCCCCATGCCAGACATAGAACACTTCCACTTAGACCACCTATCCCAAGCAACAGGGAAGTCGCGAAAGATAATAATGTAGCTGTGCTTCTGCCAAACATAGCTTGTGCAATGCGCCCACCTTCTAGTCTTCCACATGGTAACAAGTTTAAAGATGTAACAACCATACCTGCAAAAGTAGCGATGACCACAATGAAGTGAGCAGATGTTGTGGTGCCAATTCATTCTTAACAGTCTCTGGATAAATGTAATCAAATGCTTTGAGCTCACACAATAAATTACTGAAAGAAGTCAGCACAATTTTTTTTTTTTTTTTTTTTTTGAGAAACTCACCTAAAAGTCCAGCAAAAGCAAGGGGATCAACAGGAACTCCCACACCTTCAACAGCATAAGGTAGCACATTCCCAAGATCATCAGTATATGGCCCAACAACGTATTGGATGAAGGAGAACAACGGATTGTTATAAAAGAACTGAGGTCTTATGTACCTGAAAAAAGAAGGGAGGACAATAAGCAGAAGTAATATAGAAAAAACTGCAGAAGAAACAGGACAATCAAATTAATAAAATCCACGCTGAAGAGGTTAGGCGGGAAGGAGACAAGTACGATATACTTGAAAATTTCTCATAATGGCATATCGAATTTGCTCGTTAAGCAATGTAAGTAACCAAAATTTGCATTCCATATGTAAGTGTATATGGGATACAAAATTACTCTAGTGCAATGCACCATTTTAAGGCAGGGCAATATTAATCACTTACAATGCATTGTCGCCTCCATTAAAGCTTCCATCAGCCACAAAAGCAGCAACTGCAAGTATTAGTGATGTCAAGTATGCACTTGCTGTACGAGCAACTGGAATATCAAATAGAGCCTTTTTATTTGGTAGCAGGGACTCATAGTTATTCATAACACCCAAACACCCAGTCCAATTGGACGGAACAAGAAAAGATGGACTAAGTTTGACACCATAGCGCGCGGCAGTTACTCCTGTGGTTACCTGCCATGCATCAAGAAACATAGCAATTATTAAGCAAAACACAGACATCAGAAGTTTGTTGTTCATCATGATATAAATCAATTACATCATAGTATGAAGTTGTAAAGGCTACAAGCTCGGAAATATAAAGATGCGACCACAAATAGCTACAAATAAATCAAGGTTGCATCGATTTTAGATCTGTGTAATCACTAATCAGCCGTTTTTGTAATAAACCAGTTTCTCATATTAAGCATATAAATATCTATAATATAAAAATTCTGAATTTACTCGCAACACATCATGTCAATCCAATAGTATGAAACACACCGCATAACTTATACATACTTCATGCTTGAGTGTTATCTAAAGGTCAAGAGTATGTTGATCCTTATGTTGTACCAATAGCTGAAATGAGACTTTAGTAGAAAAAATCATTTATATGGCAAAAAGAATTTCTAAGAAACCAAATATTACAAACCTCTGACATTAACAAAAAGCAAACTTGAGATTTGATTTAAAGTTTTCATGAGATTTAGCCATCAACTCACATAATTTAATGGAGAAATACAATGCATACCTCTGAAACTCCCAAAATGGTCAAGAAGCCACCAAAAAGAGGTACAACGTTGGCCAAGTAATCATCAATCGTAGCATCAGGCTTAAGGAAGAAACCACTGGTCAAAGCTATAGTGCCAAAAGTTGTTACGGCCAAAGATACAGCACTGATGTATCCCCACAGAGTACTTAATTTGGTTGATTCAAATTCAAGATCCATCTCTGACTTGGGTTGTACCACACAAGCCTGAAGACGAAAAAAAGAACATCGACAATATTTGTCACTTACACAGGTTACCAAATGGAATATTTACTAAAAACATCTGAAGTGACACAAGTTAGTCTTTTTCCCCCACACAAATAAATGAATCTCATGTGGCTATCAAAGATCATATACTGTGATGAATGGAATTAATTAGCAGGTTCATTACAGAGAATTATTCTTCTAACATATCAACTACACCTTTTCGTTTTCATTTTTCTGGACTCCATTTGGTTGAGCTCTTCACCTAAATCACTGTACTTCTTCCTAAAGTTGATGTTTTCTCCACAACAAATACAAAATGTAAAAAATCACAAGCACTAAAGTGAATTTTAGAGTTACGTATACTGAAATATTTGCAAATTCCGGCTGATAGATTCACAGCTTCCTTAAACCAAGTAACAAACATCCTCAACTAATCATAATGTAGTCCATTCACAGAAACCTTAAGCTAATAGTACATAACGAAACAGTCATAATTATCTTTTTAAACATCTAAAGCATACCTGCTTTACAATATCATTTGTCCTTTCCTCCATAAACCACAAGACGACCTCCCGTCCAGCAGCCTCTGATAACTTCTTCTCCAATTTAGGTATTACTTCATCAATAGGCCTCCTCAAGTTCCCTAAGAAAATTCCCCCATCTCCAAATCTCCTCACATCAGTCACGAAGAACGTATCAAAGCCAAAGCAATTCCTTAGCTGCCAAAGAAAATTTATACAAACATCAAGATACACAGAATAAATCTCTAAGACAATCAAGTAGCTATTATGCATATAACATAACAGCAGAGCAGACACTGGTAAGCATGTATACCAGAACAACTAAACCTCAATACTAAGCAAGTTTGGGTCAATTATATAGTCCTCACTGAATAAGCAGCTCCATTTAAGTTCATCTTAGACTCATATTATATTTGAACCGAGGCTATCGGAAACAAATTTTCTACCAGGGTAAGGGTCCGCCTACATCCTACCCTCTCCGGACCTCACTTGGGACCCCACTTATGACTTATGGGATTACATAAGGTATTTTGTTGTTGTAGTTGTTGTTAGACTAATATTATACAACAACAACAACTGCTAATTATGTATACATATGCCAAAAACATTTTTAAAAAAATGTGTATATAAATTTGGCCGCATCCACACTGAACTAACTGACTTTAAATCTTGAATTCGCCTCTGTGTAAAAGGTACCAAGAAAAGAAAGCATCACACCATTTAAATAGAAAATTACCTTATTAAGATCAAGAGCTACAAAAGCTTCCTCTGCTTTTTCCAACCTCTCTTTCTCTTTGGACAAACTAACACGAACCAAATTTTTAAAGAAGCCCACAAGTGGGTTGCTAGTGGTTTCACTATCAAGCTCTTTCAGCTTCCTGTCAGCTCTCTTTTTCTCAAGTTTTATAGCAGCCTCAATTGAGGGATTCCCCATAAACTTCTTGAATTCCTCGTCTGTCTTCCAATCCATTTCTTGTTGTTTCTCCCTCTCTATTCTCTCAGACTCAGACTCATGCTGAGGACCACTCTCACCCTCTTGAATATGGGCATCATTCTTTGGAGAATCATTTTCTTCTGAAGCTACAGCCACAGAAGAAGAAGATGAGGGTTCATCTTCTTCGGCAGCTTTAACATAAAAATTCAATCTTTTTGGGTTGTACGAGGAAAACAAGAAGAGGGTCTTTCGGCAAATTGGATTTTTGGAAATTGAAGAAATAGGAGACGGGTGATGCGGTTTCCTGTTTCTGAGGGACCAAGAAGAAGAGGAAGAAGATGAAGTAGCAGAAAGAGTTGCCATGTGGGTGTGATGAAAAATGCTCTGAACTGAAATTGGGTTCTTGGAAATTGAAAAACATTGTGGAATCCATTTAAGGAAGAGCAGATTTCGAGTGGAATGTGAAAGAGAGACATCTAGAAAGTTGGAGAACAAGTACAGGTGCACTGTGTTCTACAGAAAGTGACAATGAAATTGAAAAATTGAAACCCCACAGTGATATTTTTGGATAATAATAAGATGCAGAAAATTATTTTGTGGTGTAGTGAGATTGGATTATATATTGTGCTTGATATAATTCCTACAAGTCCAAACAAATTTGAGCTCAGTCACATCAACATTCGGATATACTGAAGGCAAAAGAAAAGAGGACAAGTGGCAGGTATGAATTTTACACTTCTTCTCGAGGTATAATAGAAAATAACTTTTCTATTTTTCCCCAACACATAGATTTCAAGATTCTAACTAAACATGTAATTGCTGAGTATTGTTTTATAGCTTTGATTTTTATAATCATATTTATATTTTTACAAGTGTATATCCACAAGAAATCAGGAGGGAGAGAAGATGCATTGAAAAATAGAAACCATACTTTTATTCAACATAATAAATCAAATTCTGTTGAAGCTAACAAAAAGAAGAATATATCCCCATGAAAAATTTACCCCTTTCTACTGTATATAGAGATCAATTTTCGTTCAAATCATGAGGAGCTAAATATTTATTATGAATCCATACACGTCCCAAAAGTTCTTTCCTGCTACAAATATTGTCGCACTTCTCTTTCCCTGCTTCAAATCTACCATCCTTCAAAGAGTAGTGAATGTAATCACCACTGCTGTTGAATTTGGGAAAAAGAAGTGCATTGTCGAATCCTGCTAATTTTGTGCTAGGCATGAAAAAAGATGAGGCTTCACTGATGAAAATAAGCCATGTTTTGAACTCTTTTACTAACTTAACCGTATTTTGCACAACATTGAGTTGATAAACACGAACATGCTCTCGTGTCTGACCGCCAACGATCACTGAGTAGAGTAAATTTTGCTCATCACACTTGACCAAGAAGTTACGGCAAACAACAGAAGGAAGGCAGGGTTTGTATAGATGAGCAATAAGTTTGATCTGCCAGTTGGCGTGCACGCCAAGGAGGAAACCAAATACACCTACATTGCCATTCTGGCCTATGACGAAGAATTCATGACCCGAGTAGACAGGACTAGAACATGAAAGTAGGAAAGGTATTCCCTCATTGTTCATTATCATACTAGTCCAAATGTCATCCCCTGCTCTCAAAAATGAAATCCTAATGCGATATTTGTCCAAACTGACTATTCCAAAGATTATCCAGTTTGGCCAATCAAAAGGTGAAGTTGAGAATGACATAGTGTCACAACAGTAATCTTCAGTTCGATCTGGAAGTTGTATTATTCGTTTGCTGAAAGGCTCGACGAAGAAGAGTGATCTTGGACCTCTAGAAACAAGAAGTACTCCATCTTTTGAATAACGGATTTCACATCCTGCCAACTCATTGTTGTTCATATAACAAGTTAAGTTAGTAAATGGATTATACAAGGTGCACAAACCATCTTCTTGGTTCATACTCAGAAGCCAAACACAATCTTGAAGGGATCCAGAAGAATGAGTACTATTCACATCAACCTTCCAGCACATGCGTGGAGCAAGTGATTTCCATGATTTACACACACTACGGAAATTCATGTAAGAGTGCGCATCTTGAATAAGCAAGAATCGGGAAATTCCCACTTGAAGGTCGAAAGGAAGTAGGTCACAGATGTTATTACTGGGCTGAACTATTTGCTCCTTAGTGTTGTGAGTTAATTCATCTGACTTATCTGTCAAATCGTTGTCTCCAGCATTCTGTTGTGTTTTGAATATCCCCGGCCTGAATTCAAAATGACAAATTATCAGAAATCAATTAAACCAAACAAGCAACAATTGAAAGAAAAAAAAAAACAGGAATTGATTCTTACATCAATGAAGGAACTGAATTATAAGCGTTATGGATACAAATGTTCTCCTGGGGAGACACGAAGATACTTTGATCCTTAAAATCGAAGGCATGTAATTCTTCCCTTTTACTTATGCAGTGATCATTATCATCCTCAGTAAAATAGACACAGTTTCCTTGATCAGGCGCGTTTATTGCAGAGGAATATCCTCTGCTTAAAAAGATATACATCCCATTCAAATCGAACATTCTGCTGAATTGTTTGGTGGTCAAGTCCACATTCCACACCTCAATGACAGAAGGTGAGCCCAATTTTTGTTGAACCAGAAGCAATTGGTTCTGGTAAGAAACCAATTGTCTCCTCTTATACATAGCAATTTTATCAGTAGGTACTGTGGACAACAAAAACGGGGCAGTCATGCTTATCTTCGGTCCATCTTCTATGATACCTAGTTTACCATTCATACATATAGTGTATATACACTTGCCGTTGAGGAATTCAACAGCATCATTCAATCCAGACGTCCAACTCCTGCCGAATTCTATAGCTTCCCATTGGGCATAGAAAGGAGGGCGACAAACTAGAAAACACAACTCTCTTTTCAAAAATACGAAAACGCTGCATAGGTAACCGTTCAATCGCGGATTTTTGTTTCTTCTTTTTTTGTGATCGGTGGGTAAGCTTTGAGTATTATGAGTAATAGAAGGAGTGAGGATACACTTCAATAATTTCGTCTTAACGAAGTATTTGAAGTCAGGAATTGAAGGAAGTTGAATTTTGATGTGGTATTTCTGGCTCCAAATAAAACATTGATGCGAAAAATTATCAAGAAAAAAGCTCCACTTGTCCTGAAAAGCTACGCATATTAAACCTTCTCTGTTAACATCAAGAGTTGTGTGCTCCATTGCTGCTGAAAATACAATATAATGAGTATTAATTGTGTTTTGGCCTGTATTTATGATAATGCATCCACAATTATATTGTGTTTTGGCCTGTATTTATGATAATGCATCCACAATTCTACTTCAATTAACATTCGGAAACCAATATTTGTGCGGCAATTTATAACTGCCTAATCAAATTATTTCCTTTTCCAACCTTAATAATAACGGAAAAGAATAAAAAAAGGTCTAACTATGTGAAATTAAGCAAAAATACGTAATTTGCTCAAAAACAGCTCTGTTAATAGTATGAATCTAAAAATATTTATTGGGTCAAAAATATACTTTTCCTAGTAAATATATTAGTATCTTTTTCCTTTTTAAAAAAAATAAATATATTCCATGCTAATAAAAATATTACTATTAAAGAACTCAATTCTTATTTGGAAATAATCTTATTTTCTTAATTTTATTTTAATAGTTAAAATATATTCACTTCATGTACTTTTTAGGTCATATATATAAGATCACAACAATCTCATTATTAATTTTCACACAAATAACCATTAACGATTGTATATATATAGAAAAAGGACATTTTTTGAATAATTAATTAATATTAGAGTACTTTTGGACCAAACTACTAATGACAAAGATATTTTAAAACCAAACTATTAACTAAAGATATTTTTGTTCATACATTTCATAACCAAACTATTAACTGAAGATATTTTTATTCAATTTTACATAAACAGGGATCCTAATATTGTCACACCTTTTTTTGTGGGAGAGGTAGTGATATCCTCCTCCTTTATTCTTCTCCCCAATTAGTAACATTATATGTAGTTAGGGGTGGCAAAATCAAGCCCAACTCGACCCAACTCATTCAGGTTTAGGTTGGTTATTGGCCCACCCATTTATTAGCTCAACTCATCTCACTCAACCCATTAAAAATTGGGTTGATATGTAACTCAAATTGATTTTTGAGAAATCTTGTCAAAATATTATTATAAACCTTCTTTTTTGTTTTATATGTTATATATAGTTATAATAAAAGGAAAAAAATAATTTTATTAGGTACTAAAAGCTTATAAAATAACAAATAAAGCTATTAAAACTTAGTAAAAATTGAGCGGATTGGGTTATGACACGGCACTAATCCGTTACCTAACCCATTTTGACCCAACCCATTTTGGCCCAAACAAATTTGGATTGGATTAGGTCTTGATCCGTTTATTATTTTGACCCGCCCAAATTTGACCCAACCCACCCAATTGTCACCCCTATCTGTACTAAACACATATTTCTTATTTTTTTTGAAGTGTATATCATCTTTTACTGAATTTGCTAATGTGATCATTAAAAATGAAAATAGATAGAGTAATGATAAAATATCGTCTTTGCAAAAATTCTTTAATAATATCAACTTTTTAAAATTTAAGTGTTTCAAGTTTCAAATACATATAGACAAAATAAAAATATAATAAATACACCTAATATTGTATTTTTTTTAGATGCTGAAGCATTGAACTGCTACGCATTTTGATGGAGTCCACCACTAAATCTCTTCACTTTACCCTCTACAAATTTTACCACTCCAACTCCATAAACCCTCTTCCCCAATTCAATCATCTTCATTTCAAATTCCGTCCCATCTCTACTTTTCGCCTTCAAGCTTCGAGACGCATTTCCAATTTTTCTCAGGTATTCCTTCCTTGCTACCCAGTAAGTTTTTTAAATTTAAATTAATGTTATTAATGCTTATTTCGGACTTCGAATTTGATTTTCTTAGGGAGGTGATGATTTGATCGGCGATTCTCGAAATTGGAGCCGTCATCGAGGCAACATAGTGACCGGAGATCATGATGAAGATGATGATGATGATGATGATGATGAAGAGGAAGATCGAAGTTTGGATCTACTGGTTAAATTTGTACAGAATGTTTTCAAGAAGCTTTCTCGTAAAGCTAGGAAAGTTGTTCGCTCCGTTTTGCCTGATTCAATTTCTAGTCAATTGGTATTCTTCTGCTTAAATCTCATTATCACGGTTCAATTTAGCAGAAGCAAGTGCTTTTATCTACAATTCATGCTTTTAAAAGGCACATCATCAAAAATGACAGTGAATGGGTATTACGTATTTTGCGGATCTTAATGACTCAAAACATCTAAGATCTCAGGGATTCTGCTTGGAATTCACATCACACAGAGTGCCATTGTGAATCCATTTGGAATAAAACCCAAGATTCTTATGATCAACTGTAACTAACATGAAAAAGTCTCCTTTGACTATGTCAGAATTACAATGTTAACTCTTCTTTTTAGCCTGATCAATGCTCAAAGTGTGAATGCCTGCTCTCTAAGGAAGTTGTCTTGATTATTGTTGGAGACCAATACCATTATTCTTTTGGTTTTTTAATGTTTTCTCTGTTGTAGTTTTGGTTCTCATTTATTTAGATCCCTGTTTCTATATGTTATCTAAGTATTAACTCAATAGCAAGTAGACCACCTGCTTTTGTACCGTGTATCACATAGTTAGCCATATTTCCCTCTCCATTGAAGACAAGCTGATTAGCTCTCAGTAGATTAGAATTGACGAGCAAGAAAATGAGGGAATATTGCTTCATGATGAAAAAGAAGACTATAATAGATAACTTTAAACTTCTCTGGATGAAGCGGAATGAGCACTCCAACATGTTAGCTAACATATCCTGCAACATTGACTCCCCCAGTCAGACAGTCACTATGCGAGGAGTTATACATTCCTTATTCAATAATTCGTTATGCAAGCTCACCATGCAATTTTTCATTTTTCTTTTCATTCTCAGCTCAAGAATTTATTATCTCTCAATTTGAACTGAAGAATTTATTAGCTTCTTATTCATGGTGTGAAGTTCCTTGATCTTCACCATGTGAGAACCTTCAAGGTAATGAGAGAAGGAGAGAACAGGACGAAATAAAATGTTTGAGTATTATTCAGCATAGTCACAAGTGAATCCTGTACACACTGTATTTATACAGTTCAGTAACAACTCTAACTAACTTGCTAACAGTGTAACTAACTGACAGTTCTAACAGAATACAATTAGCTAAACATACTAATTACTGAAAATATCTTCTATTCAACACATGGATTTTTGTTTTTATATTCCAATTTTGCAATGTTTGAGAGAGTTAACCTCAAGCTTCATTTTCTATTCTGATTTCCCAATGAGTATTTCCCCTTTGTATGACCATCTAGAGTTGCACATGTGCTTTCCACATTGGCTGGTTTTTAAGTTAGTAACATGAGTTTTACTGGATGTAGGTGTCATTTTCTGTAAACGGAGTTATAATTTTGACATTTTTGTGGCTATCAAAGGCAGTTCTTGAGGTAAGTCTTTCACTTATTTTCTGTGATAAGGTGAAATGTGGTACTGTACTACGTAATGTACTTTCTATTCTAATTTGTCCGTTTTCCAGACACGTTCGGTGGACATGTCAGACTTCAATTAATGCATTGAGCTCTTCTAAATTTTGAATGATTCAGCTTTTTTACTCTTTCAAGTTGAATGAATCTTGTGCTCGCTGCATTATACATACTTCCTCCGTCCCAATTTATGTGATACTTTTTCATTTTCGTATGTCCCAAAAAGAATGACATCTTTCTATATACTTTTAGTAACAATTTGATTTTAAACATCATGTTTTATCCTTAATGAAATGATTTACGGCCAAAGAAATTTCTCATGATTGTTTTACACAAGTTTCAAAAGTCATTTTTTCTTAAACTTCATCCCCAGTCAAATACCTTCACATAAATTGGGATGGAGGGAGTATACGGTTTTGTACAAGCAGACAGATCATGAAAAAAAGATTAATTGTTGATTGCTTATTATAACATAAAATCTTGGGCTAATTATTGTGTCTATCATCCGAGGAATGCTTTAAACCCAATAAGAAGGATTCCTGCTATGAAATTGGTGGTACTTCATCTTTTCCTCGGCAGCATGAGAAAATTTTCAATTGTAATCCTGCTTAGACCTATTTGTCGTTACTACTCAGTTTTCACTTCAACATTTTCTGCAGTGTAGGTCCCTGTCTTTGTTGATTGATCTATTATACAGTTCTCTCTGTTAATTGAGTCTGTTTAGCAATTAGTATGAAATGAGTGTACACCATCTCATCCTTTTTCCCTTGTTTAGTACCCTTAGCCTGGATGACTCCTCTTTGCAGTTAATATTCCCTTACTATGGTCTTTATGGTTTCCAGGTATTTTGCACCCTTGGGAGTGTAATTTTTGCTAGTATCTTACTTATTCGAGGAGTATGGACAGGCATATCATACTTACAAAATAATCGCAACCTTAGAACAGATGATGATGATCGTCGTGCATGGAGTGGAATGCAACCTGCAAGTTAACTGGCTGGACAATGAGATCCCATTCCTGCTAGACTGGAAAGTAGCTCATGGAGATAATAACAGGTTGAGGAACTACAATGTCCAATGATGGCTACTCTGATTTTATCCGGAAACAAATTGTAGAGAAATTTTCCTGACACAATAATTGGGTTAAGGCCCTTCGAATGAAATCCCACAAGGTCGAAGCTGGATCATTTGTCCTGTCTTAGGTCTATGTGGACTGTGATTGTAACTAGGACGTCAACTTTACTTCACAAAATTTAAACACTATTAATATGGAGGCTACTAGCACCAATCCAGAGAAATGTAGCATAGCAGTGCGCGTTTATTTACTTGGTATTACATATTTATTTTGCTTATGATGCACAGGAGGTGCCCAAAGGACTTTGATCACGTCCAGGAAACACTAGCACTAGCACTGCTTGCCATGTTCAGTTTTAGATATATTTTTTGTCAACTATAGAAAGCAGAGGAACATCGAGGCTGTTACCACAATTCACCAACTGGTAATTGACAATGAGATGGCCTTGCTGGTTCCGACTCCATCAGTGTCGATTCGACGGAAAACGTTGACATCCAAATCTACTCCTCCATTGATGCATCTATCAACACTTCTCAATGTTACCTGTGCCCTTGTCCTAGTATTTGTCAGCCAAATGTTAATTATTGTGTTTATAAGTAATCACGACAATACATTAAAAAAAATAAATCATTTGCGTATATATACCATATATAAATTTTTGACAAAAGTCCTCCTTTCATCTTTACAATTTGTACTTTTACCATGATATAGTAAGGAATTATTGTGTTATAATTAGGGATGGCAATGGGGCGGTGCAGAGTGGGAGCGGGCGGGTTGAACTTAACCCACAAAATTTTTTCTTACAATCAAAGGTGAATTTAGGACTTCTAGAATGTGCATTATTAAAAAGAAAAAGAAAAAAGAATTATATTAAATGATATTGGTATCTAGTCCTCTAGGTAAATAACTCAACGTCCTATCAAGCGCATCATTTGTAATCCTTCTTATAGCATGGAACAAATAATATCATAAGAATTTTATACATAAAATATCTAACTTTACGAAGAGATTATAAATTCGTGTACCACATTTTTAGTACATAAATTTGATATTGCTTATAGCTATATTGTTTGTCTAAATATATAATCTTTAATTGTTATAGAAACATATAATATAACATAATAATTTAAACGCCAATTCTAAATAAAATTTGACTATTACAACAAAATATTATTATAAAAAAAACTATTTGATTATATAAAACACTTTCTCTCTCTCTCTATATATATATATATTATACAAGTAACTAGAGAATAAGATGTCACTAATAAATTATACTTTTTTCATTTTTATTGCACTATGATGTAAATGTTGTAAAATGTTATTATAAAAAATAACTATTTGATTATATACAACACTCTATATATGTTATACAAGTAACGAAAGAATAAGACGTCACTAATAAATTATACTTTTTTTCATTTTTATTGCTCTATTCGGGAAATTTAAAAGGGGAAATTAAGAAAATATCCCATAAAAGCATAATAATAACAAATATATACCCTTTTATATTTATATACCATTAAATAATTACACTATATACCCCCAACTAATTTCGCTTAACTGATACTAAATAAGTATCATATACAATATTGGTATCATTAAAACTGATAATTTCGCTTAATTGATACTAAATCAGTATATATATATATATATATATACTCATCGCGTAAAGATGATGTATAGGATCAATACATTGGGTAAAGCAACGTATCCGAAAATAGGACATAATGGAAATTTTTATAATTTTTTTAAATGGTAGGGAATTGAATATGGTAAAATAAATGGTGTATTTAGATAATTTTTTCAATAAAAAAGCAAGAACTTTCCCAATTTGTAAGTTGTAAGAATTGGATCAAGATCAATATTGGGTCCAAGGCCCACAGCCCATTTCGACCTGGCTTAACTCGAGCTATAAGGCCGAAGATTGCATCCTTTTTTGATGGGCCAATGGGCTTAAATAGAAGTTATTAGGACCAAAAGAGAATGGAGCTTGTTAAATCAGAAAAAAGAGAGGATTTTTTTTTTAGTAAAATAAAGACAAAACTATACTATTACTAATATAACTATAATAAATTGGGAAAATTGTATAAAATAGCAAACTATTAATTCAAATTAAATGCTATATCCATAGTTTATTTTAATTGTAATTCGCAGCAAAACATCCCCTTTTTTTTGCCATTTGATTCGGTATACAATTAGCCATTTTCGGTATACAATTAGCCATTTTATACATTTCGGTATAAAATGTATAAAATTCCTTTGTGTTTGTATAAAGCGAGAGAAAAGTGTATATACAAATATAAATACAAATACATATATTTTCGTCCTATACACTTATAATTATACAGATACATATCTTATTATACAAATTACAATGTATAAATGAATTTATATAAAACTGAACAATTTGTATAAAATTGAATGTTTGTAGCGAATTATACAAATCAAAAGCTCCATAGCAAACATAAAATTTGCTCTAGAGCGCAATTATGCAAACTATAGCTATAACATATAAATATAATTTTTATGTTTGCTATATGTGAAAGTTAAAAATCAAACCATCACCACCAGTCCACCACAACAACACTAATTAATAATAATAATAGGTTTTAATTAAGGGTTTGTTTGGATGTGCGGTAGACGAGGAGAACATGATTAATATATATAGTATTCTTTAATGGAAATTATGTATAAATATCTCTCTTGATTTTTAGGAGAACTCATTTATATGCAATTAACATAACAAAAAAACATTATATTAAATTTGATAATAAGCAAATTGTCTTCCAAAAGTGAGGTTTAAGTTTTAAAACCAAAAGCAATTTCCAATATTACTCTAAATTTAAGCTTCATTTGAGAGTGTTGTACAAGTTAAGTTAAAAGTACTTTTCAACATTACACAAAACAATTAAAATAAGTAACTGTTTATGCCGAAAGCAGTTATAACAAATACACAGCGCTATCTAAGGGACATGTCCTTGATCAACTCAAAGGAAATAAGATGGAAACAAGATAACCAGTTCCGATCTTTTTATAATAATATTTCATTATAACGATCGAATTCTCAATATCGATTTTTCATGTTAATTATATTATATTATATTTTCTCTATAATATTTACCTATAATATCAAAAGATGTCTGAATAAATAATACTGTTATAAAGAGGTTTGACAGTATATGACCGGAAAAAAAAAGGGAGGGTGGAATACACGATCTTTAAAGTGCATGGCAGGATTTTATGCTGTTTCTTATCCTTTAATTTTTCTTTCACATCAGATTATTACCTTTTTAAATGAATTTATAAGTTATAACTACATATCATCGACGATAAGAGACCATTAGGTGCACTCATCACCGGCGACGCATGGGTAATATACTCTAACGACATAATTTTCTTTCGAAAGAATTTATGGACAAGAACAACAACAACAGTGAAAAGAGTAGAAATAGCAGTGGCAACAGTCCGAATAGCAGTTCCGGTAGAATTACATCGTCCAAATGAAAGTCCAAATAGTATACAAACAAAAAAAAACGAAAAAACAAAAAGATTTAGGCGGTTACATGTAAGATTGAAAAATCGATTATGAGGGAGATGGGGAATTTCAGATTTCAAGATGGAAGTGTAAGAGTGATTTTATGAGAGAAAAAGGGATTGTGAAGAGGAGAGATGAAATTTAGTTTATATACAAATGCAGATAAAGGTTTTCTTGATTGGGTATCCAATGAAACGTGGGTCCCATAATTAAATGACAAAAAAATTGAAACCGTAACCACTCATAGTAATTAAATTAAACTATACCTTCTTTAACTAATAACATAGTAGTGTTTGCCAACTCGTGTAATTTTCCCATATATTAATCATCTCTTTTCTAATTGGAAATGTTCTAAATTAAAACTACATGAACAGGTCACTTTTTATATTTTAAAAAATAAAGAACATATATAGAAAAGATAATTTATAGAAAAAAGAAATTAAAGTGAGCTTCTTTGTTGTTTCCCCTTGTGCTGTAATTTACTATGAAATAAAGTTTGAATATAGAGATGGACGTTTGTCGGTGGATATGATTCTAATTAAGACATATTGCTTGTGTTTTAAGGTATATATGCTTTGACTTCAATTCTCTTATTTGCACCATTTAAGGAGACGCTCCTAACATGAAGGAAATATTGGATAAAAAGAAAAAGAAGTCCACTACGAACGATTAATGAGGTATGAGCTACTTTTGATGTTATATAGAATGTTAAAAAAACATTCTCTAGCTTCAACAAATCAAAATAAGAGGCTCGAACATTTTTTTCGATCCATTTTTAAATTTGATAGATATTGATTGTATCGTACTAGTATAGTCATAATAAAATAATATAAATTAATGTTTAGTATTCTCTTCGTTCATTTTTCCTTGTCCATATTGAATTTTATACGCTCACTAAGAAATAATAATTGATATGAGTATTTATTATAATACTTATATTAATTGGTGTTTAGTATCACTGAAAAATGATTTCGGGAATAAAAAATTAATGTTAAGACTAAAACATGAAAAACATAGTAATTGTTTTTCTTCATATATTAAAAATGACAACTAGAGTAAAAATCTATTTTTCGGAATAGTATACAAGTAAAAGTGGATGGAGAGAATATTAGGTCTTGGACAATGATTCGAAGAATAAGTTATTAATACTAAAAGTAAGACATGAAAAAAATAATATTTTTTTTTTGATATGTTAAAAATTGAAAAGTAAAAATGAACGGAAAAGTACTTTATTTTTGCCTTTGCACATATGGTGTAATTACTTACTTTAAATAAATTAACACAGTGTGATTATATAATATATATATATAATCCCCACAAGTAATTATAGATTCTAAGTATTAATAAGTTATAACAATAAATTATAGAGTAGCATTCATCAGTAAATGATCTATTCTTGGATTTGTTAATTAAAACAGTGGCAAAGCATATTAATTTAGACCAAGAACTTTGGTTAGTGCTTAACCCGCATTTTGGATGGTTCTTAATCATCTTTAAATTTTGACCGCTTGTCCTTGTTTCAGAATAAATGGTCTAAACCATAGTCAAGTATTTGTTTATAAGGTCAAATAATTTATAAATAAATATTATATATTATTTTGAAGCGCAATATTTTAAGGGCTATATTTTCACAAATTTTTAAAAGATCTGAATATATCAATAATTTCTTGAAATTTTATTTATAGTTTATTTGATCAAATTTTTAAAATCAATTTATTCTGAAAAAGTGTTTTTCAACAAAATATGTATTTGACTAATCAAATTAAAAAAAATACTTTTGAACAACAATATACAATTTGATCATTTTTGAAAATAAACCTTTTGTTGAAAAAATAAAATACTTTGTCTCCAAAAGAAGCTAGATATTCAAACTCTAATTTGTTCCCATTATATAATCGAACACATGATATATATTTTACTAAATATTTCCAATTTATTTATGATTTTTCTTATATGTATGCACAGGCATTTATTTTATAGATAAAATATATCTCCTCATTTAACTATTCACGTCACCGTAAATCATCCCCCGATCAACATCATTAGACTATTTGACATACGAAAAGAAGAATGCTTAAAATAAAATATTTGTCCAAAAATAGTAAAAGAAGTACATTTGAATTTAATCGAGTTAGCTGTCCCATTTACAACATGATTTATAGAAAAACTTGAAAGAAAAAAAAGACTCACGTCATAATTCCAATTTATTACATCACTAAAAAAATGTAATCATTTATTTATTACTCTGTGACAACTTTCAGATTTCAAGATTCAAATAAATTTATCATAAATTTTATATATCTTTTCAATTACTAATTTTATGACTTAAAATACTTTTAAATGTTATTTTAAAAATCTTGAAGATTTTATGCTCAAAATTTATAGTCAAAAATAAAATATTTGTTTGACTTTTGAAAAAAATCCAAACTATGTCGTATAAATTAAGACCGACCGAGGGATAGAATCTTTTTAGTGTGTGAGTTGTCCGTCCAGTACTCTTTATAAATATATAGCTATTGGCTTTGTCCACTTATCTTTATGTGACCAAATTTTCTACTACTTAGCATTCAAAGAAAAAGAGAGTAGAAAATGGAGGGGAGTTTTAATGTCTCTATGGGTGGAGCCATTGATGATTCTTCCAAGTTTGATGATGATGGACGCCCCAAACGAACTGGTTTGTATATATACACAATTTTATTTTTATTTTTTTACAAAATAAATATTTCTCTATCACTTAGATCTCTATTCTTGGAATTTCTAAAGTCATTCATCTTTGTATATATCATGCAAATCTATTTTTTCCACATGCATTCATGAAAAATTCCCTTATAAGGGGCATCAAACAAGAATCTTCAATCACATGAAAGAGGAAAAAGGGATTAGGAGATTTTTTTTTTTGAAAGAAAGTTAACTAAAAGGGTGTAGGTGAAGATTGTTTGAAAAATTTAGAGAAAAAAACACAAAGAAATGGGGATAGGGTAAAATTCTTTCTCATCTGTTGTTGATTAATAGCGTTAAATCGATGGATGTGTGTATATACAAGTTGATTCAGACATCACTGTTATGATTAATTTTCTCCAAAAATAGAAAAGGAAAATGAGATTAAATGGGAATTGACTATGTGAATTCAACAGTATTGCGATTATTCGGTACTTATGGTTAGTGGTTATAGCATGTAACGATGTATACAAGTTGATCCGGACGCCATTGTTATAATTTTAATTTTGTGGTTAATTGTTTAAATATGTAGGAACGTTGTTGACTACAAGTGCCCATATCATAACAGCAGTGATAGGTTCAGGAGTGTTATCTTTGGCATGGGCTACAGCCCAATTGGGATGGATAGCAGGACCAGTTGCTCTCATTGCTTTCTCAGCCATAACATGGTTCACTTCTCTCCTCCTTGCCGATTGCTATCGCGCCCCCGATGGCTCTCGTAGCTACACCTATATGGATGCTGTTCGAGCCCATTTAGGTACGCATATATAAAAACTAATAATAATATATAATCAGATTAGGATGGTTTGTGTTGTTTCATTTCCAACACATCATAAATCTTATGTTTGAACGTATTTAATTTTTGTGTGTGTTGATTTGATACATTTGAGTTTGAGATGCACATTTATCGAGGTAAAAGGTTTTTAACTTATATGTGGATATTTTGTTGTCCAACTTGAGATGCATTTTCGAGTTGAACTAGTTGTGATTCATGTTGTGTCCCCTAAAATATTCATTGATTATTATTTTTAATTATTTTTTTTAAAGTTAAAACATCTATGGTTTGATCTTATTTAAGTTAGATTTGTAACGGTTTGACAATATATTTGTAGGTCAAGTTGAATTGATTGTAGTCAATGGTAAAATGTCACGTGGCCATATTTGCACAAAATCTAATAATTTAAAGTGTTAAAAGAGAAAAATAAATAAATAAATTATATAGCTTTCATTTTATATTGTGGGATGATATTTAATCAATTATTGAATAGGAGTTTTTAAAAAACAAAACAAGACTTCTGTAAGCAAGATATAATTAAATTACCAAATTACCCTTACTACCAACAATAAAATAAGTGGTGTGTTCTTTATATGAAGTGAATTTATATAGTCATATCATTAAGAGTTAAGTGGGTATAATAAAATTAAATCGTTTTTATAAATGTAAAATATAACAATCACTTAGAAAAAACTAAAAGAAGTGTCACGTAAAATATGACTAACGAATAGAAATCACACTTTCTTTTAAATTATAGGTCTATTAAAAACAATTTTTCTATCTCACGAAAATTGAGATAACGTTAGTATAGATTTTATTCTTTTTATTATACCCCACTTGTTGGACCACATTTAGTATATTGTTGTGGTTACACTGATTTGTGTGAATACATGTAATTCAGTTCACACCTTTGAGGGTAATTCAAGAATGGAACATATAGCTGTGTTCCATTGTCGATTTCCCAGGAGAAGAAAAGAACAGAAGGGGGTTGTTGGTTGTGAATCATTAATGACTATTCAATATTCTTTACATAAAAGCCAATATTTTTTTGTTTTTGTTGGAACATTTCATTAATGATTTACTTATCTTCTTTCCTCATCTTTCTCTCTGTATTTTGCCACCTCAATTCTCTTCTGCTTCTGAGTTTTGCCGGTTTCAATTTATGTGACAAAATTTGAATTAACATGAAAAATAAGGGTGGATGGGGGAGTAAATTTTTTGAAATTTATATATTTAAACGTGTCATAATATTTACGCGGTTAAAAAACACTTTTCATCAAGGGTAAAATATGTAGTGTTAAAATCAACTGTTTCCAAATATAAAAACCTTTAATTCTTTTTTAAATGAATTAATAAAGAAATAATGTTATGAAATTAAGTGAGTGATATTTTAACCACCATAGTGGTTCTGAAGATGAGTTATTGTCATTTTCTCTTTTCGATTAACGTAGACAAAGATGCACTTAATTGGAATACAAAAACGTAGCCAAATATGCACTTAATGGGAATACAAGACTAGAGGTTGAATAGGTGGTTTAGAGGGTTCAAAATCAACCTTGAGGTTCCAGTTTCAAATTTTAGGCATTGTATTTTTATTTTACTAGTGAAAATTTTGAATGCGCGATAAACCTATTAAAATATGTTGTATGAATGCAGGAGGAAGGAAAGTCCAGCTTTGTGGATTAGCTCAATATAGTAACCTTTTTGGTGTTACCATTGGATATGCAATCACCACATCCATAAGCATGGTGTAAGAAATTAATTTGTGTATTACATTTTTCTGTTTTGTGTTTAATCCTAATTCCTAATGATTAATTCTGTATTTTTATTTATTTATTTATCAGGGCAATTAAAAGATCCAACTGCTTTCATAGGAAAGGTCATGATGCTGATTGTCATGAGTCAAACAATCCCTTCATAATTATATTTGGGATTATGCAAATCCTTCTATCCCAAATCCCAGATTTTCACAAGCTTTCATTCCTTTCTATCATTGCTGCTGTTATGTCCTTTGCTTATTCTTTCATTGGACTTGGTCTCTCCATTGCCAAGATTGCAAGTTAGTTTTACCATTTTCCATATTCTACCTTTTTAGTGTGTTTGTTACGGCGGAAAATATTTTTCAAACTTCATGTTTTCTTTGTTAAAAAAATTTGGCTCTAAGAAAATAAGTTTCGCAAGTGACACCACACACTTGTTGTAGATTATAAATAAATACAATGCTTAGTAGCAAAAACACGAGAAAATAAGTTTAAAAAAATCACTTATTTTTCGAGAAAACGTTTTCCATCATACCAAACACACATTTTTATTTCTTTTACCTAATGGTTTTGTGATTTGATATGGGAAGAGGATGGAGTAAATGCAAACACAAGCTTAACAGGGACATCAGTTGGAAAAGATGTATCAGGCACAGACAAGATGTGGAACACCTTCTCTGCTCTTGGAGATATTGCCTTTGCCTATGCTTTCTCTACTGTTCTTATTGAAATTCAGGCAAAAGAACCTTTCTTTTATTAACTACTTTTTTCAGTTTGTTAAACTTTTCCACTCCACTTAAATCTTAACATGTTTTTGGCAACTCAACTTTAACAGGACACTCTGAAATCCCATCCACCAGAAAATAAGTCCATGAAGAAAGCTACATTGACTGGTATCTCTGTGTCAACAATATTTTACACTCTATGTGGACTTCTAGGGTATGCTGCATTTGGAAACAAAGCGCCTGGAAACTTTCTAACAGGATTTGGATTCTATGAACCTTTCTGGCTTGTTGATTTCGCTAATGTATGCATTGTGGTTCATCTCGTTGGAGCTTACCAGGTAACATCGAACATCACAAACACGTTCCCTAGTAGGTTTTTATTTTTCGATGACCGTACTGTCCAGGCCAGGACTAATTCCATGGGATACCTATCACCTCCTACTAGCAACAGGTACCCGGTAAGTCTGTCCATCAAGGCTAAGGCAGATGGGAAAAATCACCTAGTGTTTTTGTCTCCACTGGAATTTAAGCCGAGACCTCATGGCTCTCAACCAGTTCATTGACTACTAGGCCACACCCTTTGGATGCCGATTCCTAGTAGTTTCTTGTCCAATATGGCGGGTATCTGGAGTAGCTTATGCACACATCGACTATTCCACGGGCACCTTTCACCTCAAAGCACAACCACTGAGTAACTCTATCTACTAAGGCTTAGGCTAATGTTCTCTCATAGTCTTCATCCAACTTCATTGGCTGTTAGGTCATAACCTTGGGTGCTCACATCTAGTGTTTCACATAACAGATCAATTTTATAAATCCCAATGGCAAAGCTCAGTTTGATAATATGTTTGCAGGTGTTCTGTCAACCTATATTTGGATTTGTAGAGGGTTGGAGCAAACAGAAATGGCCACAAAGTAAATTCATAACAAAAGAATACATGATCAACCTTTCACCCTTGGGGTTGTTCAATTTCAATTTTTACAGGCTGGTGTGGAGAACTTTATATGTGGTATTCACAACCATATTAGCCATGTTATTCCCATTCTTCAATGATTTCGTCGGTCTTCTGGGAGCAGCCTCATTTTGGCCACTCACTGTCTATTTCCCTATTCAGATGTACATTGCACAAGCCAAGATTCCTAAAAATTCATTTACCTGGATTTGGTTGAATATATTGAGTTTTGTGTGCCTGATTATCTCACTTCTTGCTGCTGCTGGATCTGTTCAAGGCCTTATCAAATCTCTCCGGGAATTCAAGCCCTTCCATTCTCGGTCTTGAGGTTCCTGTGGCTAATGTGTAGAGAATAAGAAAGGAAGACAAGAACCTCCCCTAAAGCCCCCCTCCCCCTTCCTCCAGCTTTCCTTTTCTTTTAGTGATATACAGAATGGTTTGCCTTCACTAATCGAAGGCATACACATTTCACTGTCGAGTATTGTAAGACTGATTTCCTAGATTTGGTGTTACAAAATTGCTATAGGCATAAACTTTTACAATCTTTAAGACTCATTTCCTAGATTTCGTGTTGCAGAATTTCTGTAGTTTTCATACAATTACTACTTATCAAGAAAAGTTGCTATAGGTTTCATTTAAATCTAATGATATGAAGTTCATGCTTTATTGCACACAGGTACAATTATGTATGTATAGGTATGGTAATGATATGTTGAACTACTTTACTCTTGGTCCTATTTGTGCAATTAGGATGAGAGAAATATCATTAAAGGATTCATATGAACACCTTGAGTTGATTTTAGATTTTCTAAACTTAAATATCATTTGGATGCTCATTTGAAGTACTTCTCTGTCACTTGCTAGAAGGATTTGAAATCTATTAAACAGTAAAGTTGACATTAATACTACAATTGTGACATTACGAGTTCAAGTTCCATCTAGTACATAGAATCACTAAAATCATTGAAGCATATTGGATGAAAAAGACAGCATAAGCAGCTGGACCACTGGTTGTGCAAACAACCCAGAGCTCAAAGTTGCTAGGGATGTATCACAATTCACAAGTTGTAACGTCACTCCTTTTTCTAAAATGGCATCAGCTTGAAACTAACAATATTTAATGTCACACTCTGATGAGATCTATTTCAAGATCTAATTCTCGGAGGGGGAAGAAAAATACCAACTGAGACACTCACATCATAACGTGCTTGACTTCTAAAGAATTTCTGCGGACTTCCCATCAAAGGGATTAGGATCAATATAAAGAATATACAGTATAGGTTACAGAATGGGAAATCTCATCTCTTGCACATTTTTACAAATTTTACAGTCAAAGAAATAAGATTTCTCAGTCAACATGAGTATCTTCTAGCTATCATGGCAATGTCAAACCAGAAAATCATAAGGAAAATATACTCAGGATAAGCAATGGAAACCTTTAAGACATTTGAACAGTATAACTTCATGAAATAAGCAGCAACTCAATTTAGACGTGGAGCTGTCTGTGATATCCTCTCTTCTTCGAGTAGTACATAAGGGTCAACATATGGTGGTGGATCTGTCGATCTGTTGGTTGCGTAATGGACAAATGAAGGTCCAAAATACTGCCGAGAGAGAAGAAAACAGTCAATGGTGAATTAAGAACATGAATAAACTAGCGACTAATATAATACGTCCAAAAAAACATATGAAACACGTGAATTACCGGGCTAATAACTTCCACCAAAACAAATAACATCTGAGGTATATTTAACTCGTCACATGTTTTATTGGAAAAATTTTACTCATCTTAGCTTTTTCTCTACTTTCCTGGAGGTCCATATTATGAACATTTGTCATCCAAATTCTATAAACAGAGACTCTTATTCAGTTTGACATTGCATTCAATGATAACAATTTGTTACAATTGGTTTTGCCACATTTTGCTGGATATTTTTCTGTAACTGATCATCTTTAATTGTTTATACTAGGAACACTCAAAATAACTCAAATGCAGTTGTGGTCTCTTTCACCACACCATTAGAAAAGTCATGATAGCTGCAATCTTTTTATTTTCTTATCTGATGTGGTAACCCTATCCACTGGACACCCCTTACTCAGGAGCCCAACGATAGACATTTCCCTCTTACCTCTGTAGTGACTCAACCCTCCAAACATAAGGTTGCAGATCGAAGGATATTTGTTTTATGAAGTAAATATTGATCGCATCAAGTAGATGCAAAAGTTACAAAAGAAAGTACAACAAAAAGAAAACTGAGTTAACTCTAATACATGAGAGGGTTTTCTAGGACCAGGGAGCTAACAAAGTTCAAAAAATTGTCATGAGAATCTAAGGGGACATATTGTGCCAGCTAAACAGATACATTAAGCACCTAGCCTTTATAGAGTGATTGGGAGTTAATACACCAAAATATCTCCTATTCTTTTCTGTCCAAAAAACCAAGGTCAAAGGGTCTTACCACTAGGCTATCCCTCGTGACATGATGGTTACAGCAATAAGCAGATAACACCAGTAATTTCCTAATTTCAACTTTTAATTCAACATAAGATTTAAGCTGCAAGTTCGTAAAAGAGGGATACACCCCTTTCCTCCAAAAATCTTGGAAGCTCAATATCGTGTGAACTATACATGGCTGTGCTAAAAGAAAGGTTCTTTTTCCTTTGTTGGGTTTATGGAAAAGTCATTCCAGAACAAAGAAAAGAAGCTCAACAAACTTACTTTAGCAAGAAGGTAAAATAAATAAATTAACTAATTGCAATTGCCCCTTTATAACAAAGACATCATAAGGAAGCAAACCAAGGATCACAGGAATCACTTACCAGGTATAAAGCCAAGAAAGCTGCAATAGTTACAAGGATCAACGGCCAAAAAGCCAAAAAGAATGTTCCACCAAGAGTAATCAAAAGTTTTGCCCGTGGAATCAAACCCTGCAAATATAGCACATAAAGACGTGTGCTTATTAGTTACAAACCCATATAGTGTCGATATAAATTATGAGAAGCCAAAAAATATGTAAAATAATATAGCCAATGACTCTTTGCACATCTTTCATAAGATTTCTGTTTGAACAGTTATTTACACAACTGGACTCCTGTCCTAAAATAGAAAAGTCCTACTTTACCTTCAGTAAGTCATACTTCTCAGTCCACTCCTACTCCATTAAAGAACAAGTGATACTTCTCAATAGACTTTTTTCTCTATTTTATTCTTCAAAACACAAAGTCAAGAAATGGTAACAACTAATATTATTATTTATTTCTTTTAAAAACCGTGCCAAGTCAAAATGGGAAGATAAATTTAAGGTGGACGGAGAGACTCATATCGTATCAGGTCAAGAACCAATTGCATGACTTTATTCTTGTACATGAACATTTAGAACAAAAACCCAAATAATAAGGAGGAAACCTGCCCACCTCAAGGCCTTCACTATTCAGTGCCATAGACTGTTCCCTTTGATTAGTCAAATTTCTTCCAGAATCTGTTGACAGTGCATTTCTGCGATAGAAGCCTCCATCTTCTTCCCTAGATTTTGTCTCCTCGTCTTCTTTGATATTTGTGTTTGTCTCCTCAAGCAATGAAGTTGGATTCATGCCACGTCTTCTCAACTCTTTCATAAACAATGACTCTGGTGGTTCTTCACCTGTGAGAACCAACATTGGATTTGAGGTTTTTTCAAAAAGAGAAAGAGTATATTCAAGTAAAATCTACAAGAACTCTAAGACGGTGTGCAATTGGAAGCTTCCAGATAGTTCAAGCGATTGTCCAATGGCCATGACGCAAGTCAATCCAGTCATTCAACCGTCACCAGTTACGTTCAGAAGTATTGTGTAATGAAAAGCCAGAGTTGCTGGAACTTCAAAGATACATTCTTCAAGGGATTCAAGCTTAAGCTATATATGTACTTGGCAGCAGAAGCTAAATTTCTCAATCACTATGGAATTTACTAATGAAGGATAGCCAGTCCAGTATATAATTCTCGGTTTAATACTTTCCTTCTTTACCTGAAATACTTCAAATACTTATCCTTTTTCTTGATTGTCACAGTCTGCACGCTCAATCGATTGAACCTCGTCGAGGGTCACCTCTCCTTCCTCAATCAAGTAACTGATATTCATTTTAACTAATCAGAACTTGCTACCAATAATTCAACCTTTCTCACTCTCAAAGCCTGGTGCTTAACTATCACTTAGAGAACTTAATAAGTTTTCCTTCTAGCATGCTGACAGAGCTAGTTTGATGGAAAATTACACTGTTTATACTTGGTTAAAATCATTTTTTATGTATATATGGTAGAATCCCTTCACTTCTTTGTATATTTACTTTTTTATATTCTCACCCACATATTGAAAATCTTGACTCCGCAACTGAGTGATGCAATAGGTAACATATTTTTCTATCGAACACACCATCTCCAAGAATGAACCAAGAAAATTGGAACTCGAACAGCAAAAACATGCTAGAGATGAAATCAAATATAACTTAAAAAAAACCAACTTTTTGAAACAAAGTTAAATAAAAGATTACCATTACTCTGATTTTCGTTGTCTTGAATTCTACAACTAACCCTAAACTTAGTATCAACAAATGTCTTCAAGATTGGATTTTTCCTTTGATATCTCACACCCAAAATCCTTCTTTGGACTATAGTGGAAAAACGACTAGAATTAGACTGAGAAAATGAGAATGGAGACTTCAATAACTGGAAAGATGCCATTTTTGGATGATCAAATTTGCTAAAATTCAAGAAGCCATTCATTTAGTTAAACGGCGGCAGTATTACTGTTTCTTGAAATCTCCTGTTTCTCACTCCACCGGTGTACCTTACAATTTTTTGCCAATGATTTGGCAAATTTGTAGCCATAAATATTCAGCCGAGCATCGATCATGTGTGTCGCCATCCAACATACTTACTTACGCTAGCACCTAACCAACCAACCACCTTTTTTCCCTACAAAAATAATATTTGGCCTGTTTTCTCATATTCATTTTTTCCTTTTTTAGTTTATTCAGTAAGAGTGTTTTTTTTTTCCCTTAATTGAGATTATAAATTTTAATTACTTTTTTTTAACTTGTAAATATATTGAGATTATAAATTTTAATTTTTTTTTTAACATGTAAATATAGTGGACGAGTAAAAGTGAATAAAGAGAATATAACGTAGGAAAGTTCAAATGACTCAAAATCCAAGATCACCATTCAAATTGCTTATTAGTTGCAAACTGAGAAAAACATACTAATTAAAAAAGAGTTTTGACAATTGCAATCACAATCATAATTCATATATTTATTTTCCTAAAAAGATGAATTTACAAATTTATTGTTAGAGAAGAATATTCTAAGGTGGCTTTTCAGTTTGTCTATAGAAGACTAATAAGAGCCGTCAATAATCAACGATAGCAATTTGATTGATTCTTGCACGATTAAAATATAATTGCATATTTGGACTTATTATTCATATTCAAAAACTTTTCGTTTTAAGCTAAGGTCTATTGAAAATAGTTTCTCTATCCGATAAAGATAAATTTGGCTCATCTTCATATGGAATGCTATAAAGAAAAATCTTTGAACTAAAAACCAAAAACTGAACAGAATAGAATATGACATACAACAAAAGTTGGAGTCCTCTAAATAGTAAAAGAAGTTTCTGTTCCAAACATACAAGAAATCATAATGCAATATCTACTTAAAAAGATATCCTATGTTATGGTCATAACCTGAATGGACTGGAAAATTGTTTGGGTAGTAGAAATTGGAATTATATCTGATACCACCAAAATAGCATCATCCTTCTTTATCATCCCCTTTGCTTTTATAAGTTCGACTGTCTTCTTAACGTTTCCTTCCATGTCGTCTGAAAGGTCAGTGAGAAGGGGAGTAACTCCCCACTGCAAATTGAGAGCCATCTGTGTGCTGTTGTCGTTCGTGAAGGCAAATATTGGAGGATTTGGACGATTGCGTGAGAGAAGAGATGCCATCTTCCCATGCCTTGTGTACACAAATATAGCATCCAACCCTAGGTTGTCAGCTGGAGTATGCAAAAGGAAATTGGTTAAGATCGAAGACAAACAAGTCGTTGAGACATAATATATATTAAGTACATAAAAAAGGGAAGTACCCATTTCCACTGCACAATTGCAGATTTGCTCAGCAATTTGATCTGGCAAAGATGCTCCAAGTTTGCGCTGATGCAACAAAGTTTGCCTGTTCTCTTCGCGACATGATTGTTCCATTCGGGTGCTAGTTGTACGCAAGACAGAAAGAGCCTTCATTCCATATGATCCAATGGCTGACTCACCAGATAACATCAATGCATCAGCATACTGTCGTACCGCTTCAGAAACATCTGCAACCTATCACGTAAAAAGGCTTGTGATTATTGAAGGCTAGATTAGCTAGTACTTGTCAAACTAGAATCCACCCAAAAGATATGGTCTAGTAAAATTTTGTCAAAAGACAGAAGATGCAAAAAAAATTCACGAGGAAAGAAAGATTAGTACCTCTGCTCGTGTTGGAGTGGGGTATTCGACCATTGACTCTAGAAGTTGAGAGGCCACGATAACGGGCTTGTTGAGCTGCCTGCAAACATAAGTAATATCTTTCTGAACAGATGGAATCTGTTCAAGTGGAATCTCAACTCCTAGATCTCCCCTTGCAATCATAATCCCATCAGAAGCCTCAACAATCTCTTCCAACCTTCGGAGAGACTCTAGGCTCTCTATCTTTGCCAACACTTTTATTGCCCTGCGATCAAATTCAGAAGGATTTATGCAAAATACACTTTGAACCTATGTGAAAAATTAGAGTAAAGAGACGGAGCAATGCTAATCAATGATAAGGAATGCAGCTATTAGTGGACCAAAATTATGCATTTTAGAGAAGGACTGAAATGGATATAATTGTTGAAGTTAAAAAATAATCTTTGCTCACAAACTTTACTTACTTGGAGGATGTAGTTGCGACGTAGTCCCTCAGATGCGTGATTGCCTCCGCGTCTTTTACAAATGAAACTGCAATGAAATCGATATCTTCAGATAATCCAAACACAATGTCTGACCAATCCTGTGGATCATGAAGTGTGCATCAGCAAGATTAGAAATTCATATTGGATATATAACTCAATAGGAAAGTTACAACTTTATGTTCTCACTGGGGTAGATCATAATAAGTGTATCAGAAAGATAAGAGATTCATTTTATCAACAAAAAGATTCAGTTTCTTTTACAACCTTCATACCATAGATATAAACCTCAATAGTTCAACAAATGTAAAAATTGTGAAAACTGGCCATTTAGACCTATCAGTTATTGGATCATTTATGTAATTTCAAACACTTAGTCAGAGCATGTTTAAGATAACTGCCCCGTCTAAGCTAAACTCGAGCATATTTTTTTCTTTTCGATGAGTAAAACTCGAGCAACAAATTTACTGACCTTTGTTGATAAAGTCGGGAGATCATAATCTCTTCCTAAAAGCTTTCCATCTCTCCAAAAACTCAACTTAGCTCTAGGCAGAAGTAGACCGGGGTCTGTGCACTTGCAGCGCAAGCCATTACCAACTTTCTCTATAACTTCAAAAGTTGCCATTCCTCCGTCAATGACAATTTCATCAGCAGAATTGACACCTAAATAGGAGAAAGAGAATTCAACCTCAATCTAATCTTTTACAACCAAAACAGGAAACAATTTTTTATTTTTTTTAATCAATGAGATTACCTTCAGAAAAACCTTCATAATTTGCTTGAATTGTAAATGGACGAGAACCTTCAAACTTCTCAGTAGTAAAGTACCAGATTGAATCCTCCTAATGAACAACAGGAATAGAAATCAAGTTAGACTGTGAACTTCAACTTTTCAACAACATTTGAGTTAATTTCACGTCCACAATATAACAATAAAGTCACAAAACTACTTTTGTTTTACCTACTATAACAATAAAGTCATAGAAAAATATTTTTAGTTAAAATATAGTAACAAGAATTCCTCAAGATCAAATTTTGACTCAAGAACAAAAAATTGACCCTTTAAAAATCTGTGACTACTCCATACTTTATTAAACAAAATACAACTAAAAGCATTTAAATGAAGCAAAAAAGTAAAGGAAACAAATATTACACAGTGCTGGAAATTTGACCTTCCAGTCTTGCTGCCATGTGACCAGGAGAGGTCACGGGTTCGAGCCTCTTGAAAGGAAATGCAACGTAAGGCTGAGTACAACAGGCCCTTGTGGTCCACCCCTTCCCCAGACCCCGCACATAGTACGAGCTTAGTGCATCGAGCTACCCTTTTAGTCTTTTGAGCAAGAACTTACTATGGGTAAAGTTCAACCACATTAATGTGACAAAAAATAGTTTTTTTTTTTTTTACTTTACTCTTACATAGGATAAAATTCAAAGACCATATGTGAATTAACCCAACTACATAATACAAGAAAAATCACAAAAAGGGCTTTAAAGTATTTGGTTGATTACCTCTGCTTTGACAGAAGATGAAGAGCCATGATCAACTTGTATTTGATTCCCCTCTGTATCAATCATAACTGATACACAATAACCCTTTCCTTGATTCAACTTCTTAATCTTCCTAATAACATCTTGATGCCACTCCCTTGAGTTATGACACATATTTAGCCTAGCCACATTCATACCTGCAATAGCCAATTTCTCCAACTCATCTAAAGAAGAACAAGCTGGTCCAATTGTACACACAAGCTTTGTTTTCCTTAACCCCAGAAATCCATTTTCTTTAAGCTCCCTTTCTGACACAACATCAAAGCCTAAAGACCCTTCTTTCAATTCATCTGAACTTTGAATTTTCTCAACCTGCAGCACTGCTCTGACTGCAGTTCTTGATTTGCTGACATCCAAATTTCTAGTCTGAGAAAAACTAAATCTTGGACTTGAAGAAAGTGGAACACCAAATACCCTTTTCTCCAATTTACCAATTAACTTAATCTTAGTCCCCATCAAAGCTAAATCTCCCACTACTGCCATCTTTACAAAGAAAACCAAAACCCCAGAAAATTTTATCAAAGTTAATCCCACAAAAAGATTTTTTTTTTAAAAAAGATTAAAACTTGTTGACAAATTCATAAGCTATTAACTATAGAAAACTCCGCCAAGATTTTGTAACATAATTTTATTTTTCTTTTTATGCGTGGAGTTTTCAATGTACAAGGAGGAGAATAATAAAAAAGATGAGTATATGCTTCTGTGAAAGAAGGGGTTTAGTTAGGAAAAAACAGTAAAACCCTAGTAGTAGAGGGGTCCAATGTCTGTTGTCTGTCTGTCCGTCCTGTATAAAGTTGAAGTAGAAGTAGGGACAGTTCAGATGTCTATAAAGTTGTTTGAAACAGATGAAAAGGGCGCTACAAATAGGTAATAGTTGGCCTAACTTAACGGTCTATTTCTATTGGCCAATCTCAGCCAGACAAACTTTAGGGCCATTTAATGAACGTGTTATTTTCCAAGACATAGAAAACAAAAAAAAAGGGATCCTGTTTTGTTTTTTTGCGTTAAATGAGATTGTGTTATTTAGGGGCGTACATATACTCGATTTTGGGGTTACCATTTAACACGTGCATTAAAATTTGTAAGTCTACTCACTTTCATAACAACGTTAGACATGTGATGTGTAAAGTTTAATATGACTGAAGTTTAAAACAACTGAATTCAGTCATTTTACGTGTGAAGTTTAATATGACTTAAGTTTAGAACAACTGAATTCAGCCATTTAATTTAAGTTAGGTTTTGACACAACCTACAATGGGGTGTTTGCTTTTACCACTGCTTTCTGTTTTATTGATGTTAGGGTATTATAAATGGCCTTACCGGAGCATTTTAAACATAAATACTCTTAAGAGGTTGGATGATTAACAAAACATATTAAACAATATTATCGTAAGTACAATAATGATAAATTAATAATAGTCAATAATTGTGAAATATTCTAAACACAAATTCATATTTTATTTGCCAGCACCGAGCATATATACATTATTAAAATTCTTGACGTATACACTTTACCAACTCCTAAAGAATATATATATATATATATATATGCATGCGCGAATATGTTATTAAGATAAAATCCAACCAATGATGTGATCCTAAAACAAGGTTTAACTTGAGTCCACCACCTTTAACTCATTCTTACATGTACCTAATATAACCAGGATGCCCCCTATTAAGGCTTGAAAAAGATCACAAGTGTAGTGACAAATAAACCCTGCCATAGACGGAAAAAAACACGGTATTTAAGTGGAGATGGGTAAAGGAACCCAGGCTCATCCCATCAGCCTTACTGCAGAACAAAATCTTGTTCCTCAACAACCCAATTACATCTTTGTGGATTGATCCAGTCAGATGAATAGACATGAAATTCGTTGATCCATCAGACTAGGGGACTGGAGAGACACTACTTCATTCATCAACAACTAGGATCAAGAATACATAAAGCTTTAGATGCAGACAACCAACTTTATCCTCTTCACAAGGGTTCATTTCACTATGTAAATAGCTGTACAGAATAAATATTCACTATTCTCAGACTCTAACCAGTCTTATTGAACTTCCACTTGGAGCTAGATTACATACTGCCGATAGGCTACCTTGTTTAATACAACAACTGGCTACCACAAACTTAGGACTTTACATAAACCTAAGTTCTGTACATGCTGGACTTCTTCCAAGAACTTCTACAAAGGATCAAACACTGTACAAATATACAGATAATTATCACCCTTAACCTACCAAAATGGACACCACCTGAAATAAAGAACAAGGCAACCATGAATTAGTCCAAAGAACAAAATACACAATATTTTTACACTGCAGTTAAAATTCTAATTCGTCAAAAGCACCCCTTTACCAGATTCAGGACTAACACATTTTTTACATGAAATTTCACCACAGATCAAGAGTTAAAATTTTAAACATTCAAACACCAAATGTGCAAGTCAGCAGACTTTAATAGCTCAACCAAATGAACAAACAAAAGCGAAACCAAGGAGCAATGGGAATCTTGATCTTACCCAACATAATTTTGGCAAAGATTTTCATGAGACATTGCTTGCTGAATAAGTTTTTGGACTTGTAGTTTCACTGATAAACCATGATCAGCTTCACGCGTCTCTCCAGAAATCAACGTACTGTGATCCAGTGGATGCTGTAGAGAGCTTGAAGATGCAGAGGTAGCAGCAAAATCACGTCCAGTGAGTTTATTATTCATTCGAGCCATGACAGCCACAGCACGTTCATTTAGAACTTCATTGGCATCACCTAATTGATTGACCGCCTAGAAAAAGAAATAAAACTGTAAGCATGAAGCATGCATGCCCAGAATACTTTGCAAGCATAATTGATTGAAACCTGAAGCAGTTCTCTCTCCCTTGCACCCCTTTGTGGCTGAAGAAGCTCTCTATCTGAAGTGGACTCCTCACTATTCACAACAGGAGGCACATGTGCACTGGCAAGTGTGGACATTTGCGGAACTTCATTGAAATTGAAAAGACGCCAATTTATAAGTGGGTCATGAACAAAGGCCTGAAAAGAAAAAAAGGAAGACAAAGAAGAATGAAATAAGCTGATAAATTGATTCTGTAACTAAAACATTTACATCATTACAAGACAAATGACAAACTCCTCATTCAGAGCAACCTAAACATATATTCAAGGAATGAAACCAAGCATCTCAAACTGACAGTTATTTACTAGCCTTAATTAAGGTTTTCAATTGTTCAACATGGCAATTTAAGGACCAATAGATTCTAATTTTTCAATCATATAAGTCATTCCAACTCCAGTTGGATCCAAATCTACTCATATTAGATAGAATACCCTTCTATCACCCATTTGTGCTCTTCAGAAGATAGCATAGTCGAGATTCAAGATCATTTTGGATTTGAAAACAGTCCATTAGTGTACACAACAAAAGAGTTCAATACAGACCGATCAATATTCACGCCATTATGACCCCATACTGTAGCTAGAGAAATGTATTTTAAATGGTAAGATGGTGATGCCAAAATTTACCTCCATCATAGCCATAACACTATCTTTATGCAGTCGGAGAACTTGCATTACATTCTCACATGTTGACCGGAAATTTCCCTCTATACCACTGACCTCCATTGCTTTTACAAGCATTCTAGTGAGGCGAAACGGAACCTACACATAAAAGTTTGTTAAAATAGCTATTAGTTTCCTTGAAGGAAGAACATACAATTTCTGGTAAACCATTTTTTTAACGTAATAATTTACCTTCTCTGGAAACTTCTCCCGATTCATTGAAGCTTCAAAACAATCGCCAAAATCAATATGCAGAATCTTCCCACTGCATGAAAAATATAAATATATCAAAACTTTTGTCATCAGCAAGAAAATGCAATCACAGAGTACAATGGTACCTATATCGGTGAAGCATGAGGTTACTAGGATGTCGATCACCCAAACCAAGTAGATATCCAACCTGGAGAAAGTCAACCCAAAATCAACAGATGTACGCAAGAGAAGCAGCTAAAAAGAAAGTATCTCCTTTTTCTGAGTTTTACTATTCTCTCTTCCCGATTTGTAAGACATTAGTTCCATTTTAAGACGCTGGAAAAATGTTTTAGAGCCATTCCATCATTAATACTATTCTTAAGGCTTCACATGCCAATAATATGAACTCGGATGCAATGTGTTCCTATATTGAACTAACTTAACGCCACCTATTTAAATTTCTCTGTCACCATTACTAACATAATAAAGAAGTCAGATGACATTTTAAGTTTTTGTCCTACTGAATGACATCACATAAAATAGGCCGAAAGCTCTTTATGCTAAAAACAGTATCTCTTCGGGTCAAACTAGGTCAAGAAATTAATGACCCTGACTAAGTACAGAAGCAACTTTTTGTGCCAAACGTTGGTCAGAAAACCAACTATTGCTCCTCTGAATTAAGCATTTTAAGATACAGAGATACAACACATATTAGTCACGTCCTGGCTGCAAAAATTTCAGGTTACTAAGCTTCTGACATGCCTAATTCAAAAGGCTGTAAAAATTCTGATTATGCACAGGAAGATCATATCATCAAAGAGAGTTGCACCATATAAATGCAGCTTATATGAAAGCAAAACTGTGTGATTACTCTGGGTACTCCTTGTCGTGAATAGTTTTCGTCAAATCCAAATACTTGCAAGCGGAATTTCATAACACTAAGTGGGCTTCTCATATATACATATATATATAAAGGTAGTTTCTGACATATGACTAGAAGCCTCCAAAGACATTCCTTCTCTCAAATGAGAAGGGGAAAAGAAGTAAAAGAAAGGTTGTGCAATGTTAGTTAATTTGATAGTATTATGAAAAGGCTGTAAACAACAACTCAACAGACTTACTTTTCCTATCTTTCCATAAAGAATAAAAAAAGGTTAGTGTTCATATAGCACACCCACCCCACAAGATGCATTAGAGAACAGAACAAATAAACAAATCAGAGAACATTGTTCTCGTCCAAACCTGAACAGAGAATACGCTTCAAGAGAGGTTCTGAAAGAATGCAAGGAACACATACCATGCTCATGACAGCCAAACTTCTTGTATAATTTGTTCTTCTGTCCAGCCAGACCTCAGAAGTGCGACTCTTTAACCAAAGAACCTATATGAACCAAAATAAATACCTTCAGACAAGCAATGAGCAGAAAGATTTTGCTAATATTTATCTACCAGGGATGTTATTCCAATAGGCAGAAAGTCTCATATAATACACACCCTTGATAAGTCATTCCCTTCTGTATTTTGCAAAGCATATTCAAACACCTCCACCTTAGCAATAAGTGGCAAATTATCATAATCCGGTGCAAAACTCAGCATCAATTTATGCTCTTGATTTAGGGTGATCTGTAAAATTGGAAGAATATACAACAATTAGATAGAAATACTAGTTTCTTTCAAGCATAAAAAGGTATTATGTTGAACAAACCTTCCGAGCATCCCTATATTCTCGAATAAGTTGGTGCAAGGTGTCACAATTTGGAACCCATTCTATCAGTCCACTATTAGGGGACAATGGAATGACATCATATCGTTGAATTGATAAATCTTTCTCTGCAGTCTTTCTCGAGTTCTCCAGCAAAGTATTAACCAGACCAAACAACTGGTGCATAGCAACAACACAGCGTATCTTTTAGTTCGAGGTTGAAGGAAGAGATGAAATAAAGCCTCACCAAATTTTTAATAAACAGAGGTAGCAGAATCCCTGGAACCCACTTGCCTTTACAAAGCATAATTATATACCAGCAATTGCTAACCTGCATGACACGTTCATCTTGGCGTAAATCTTCATGCCCTTTGAGCAAGAAAGCATAGTCTTTTCCATCACTCCCATGGATTGTCAATTTACGAGGTCGTTGTTTGGATGTAATTACAACAAGTTGGGGTGCAAATGATGCAATTGTCACCACTGGTGAATCTGAGATGACAAGTTTGAAGTTTGATAGAACAAAACGTATCAATACCAAGGCACAAAACTGGCTTAAGTAGTCGCTTAACCATGTACAAGTGATAAGTTCAAACAACATAAGTATACCTGCTCGATAAGTTCCAGGAACAGCTAGCTCTAAATCTCGACACTCTAGCAACTCGGGGGAAACAGACTGGCATAAAAAAGTAAAATAATGTTATTTATGAATGCGAGAAATATAGGAAAAGAATATTATTGAATTGTTTATCTACATTATTAGATAGAGCCCTATTTATACACACTACAATACAATCCTTTACCAAGTAGGAAACTAAATACTATTCCCTGTTCCTATTACTACTACTATTCTTATTTCTATTCTAAGTAGAATTGTATATACCTATTCCTATTTCAACACTCCCCCTCAAGCTGGTGCATACAAATATGTACCTAGCTTGTTACAAATGTAATTAATATGAGGACCGATGAGGGATTTGGTGAGATATCTGCAAGTTGATCACTCCAGTTCACAAAATTGACAGTCACTCTCAATGTGCTTAGTCTTGTCATGAAATACTGAATTTGATGCATGATATCATCATGTCAATCAATCTCAATGTATTTGGTCTTCTCATGAAATACTAGATTTGATGCAGAATGTTGATAAAACACAGAGTGATCAGCCCCACTATGAGTCATGCCAAACTCTTGAATTACTATGTTGAACTTCCCAAACCAAGCTCGAGAAGACTATTTCAGACCATAGAGTGAACTGTGCAATCGACATACAAAGGCTACTAGACTCCTTCTGAGCAACAAAACCAGGTGGTTGCTTCATATAGACTTATTCACAGTGCAGCGGTTGCCGGAAAGTGCTCAAAATTTGTGGTATAAAACATATGGATCGTATTGGAATCAATAGATGAGTCGATATTAGACATGGAACAAGAAAGTCACAGAAAAACTAGTCAGAACTTGCTCATGCATCGGAGTGTTGGAATTTATGGCGGAAAGTGGTCACAATATGAGTGTTGAGAATATAATTAAATAATAAAAGTGTGCTCTCTCAAACAGCTTAAGCTTTTAGATGAGATGGTCACACACTGTAGAGGTCTTGGGATCGAATCTCACCGCCACCCAAAATTAAAAAAGAATTTTCACGTGCTTGGCCATGAAAAAGAATCAGACCCACGCGTGAGGGGGCGTGTTGAGAATATAATTAATAATAAAAGTGTGCTCTCTCTAACAGTTTAAGCTTTTAGATGAGATAGTCACACACTTCAACAATGAGAAAAAAATTTATATGGGTAGGGTCGAATGATGGCACAACCTTATTGAGAAAGATAATTATATGGGTAGGGTCAGAGTGATGGCACAACCCAAACTGGAAAATAAAAATTATATAGACAGGGTGAAATGATGGCACAACCCTACGCAAATCAGATTTGAGGAGTCACCGGAAAAATGAATGGAACTACGCAAATCAAATCTGAAGAGTCACCGAAAAGAATACGATGTTATGCAACTCAGATATGAGAAAGTAGTTTGGAAAAATCCACGATACTACGCAAAATAAATATGAAAAGTAGTCCGAAGAGATACACGGTGCTACGTAAATCAGATATGAAAAAAAAATAACCACCAAAAAAATAACACGGTGCTACACAAATTAAATATGAAAAAGTAGTCACCGAAAAGATGGCATGGTGCTACGCAAATCAGATATGAAAAAGTAGTCACCTGAAAGATGGCACGATGCTACAAAAATTAGATATAAGAAAGTAGTCACTGGAATGATGGCACAGTGCTAAACAAATTAAATATGTAAAAGTAGTCACCGGAAAGATCGCACGGTACTACACAAATTAAATATGAAAAAATAGTCACCGAAAAGATGGCGCGGTGCTACACAAATTAAATATAAGAAAATAGTCACCGGAATGATGGCACGGTGCTACACAAATTAGATATAAAAAAATGTCACCTGAAAGATACACGGTGACCCAACTTTTGCTAACATAATCATTGGTCAGACGAGCAGAAGCTCTTTGATTCTCTACCAAGATCGTAGAGGCTCTGATACCATGTGAGAAATATAGGAAAAGAATATTATTGAATTGTGTATCTACATTATTACATAGAGACCCCATGTATATTACAATACAATTCTTTACCAAGTAGGTAACTAAGAGGGTGTTTGGTTTGGCTTAAAAGTTGGTCAAACCTACTCTTAAGTCAGTTTTTCACTACTGGAAGTGTTTGACAAATATAAAAATAACTTCAAATAAATCAAAAAATGACTTAAAATAAGTCGGAAAGTGTTTGGCAAGGTTAAAAATAGCTTTAAATAAGTTAAAAATCAAAAGTAGGTCTCCTCTCCCCCTACTTTTTATTTTTTAACTCAAAAGTCATTTCAGTTTGACTTTTTATTTTTGACTTAAAAGTTTCTTTTTTAAACCAATCCAAACGAGATCTAAATACTATTCCTATTCTAAGCAGGATTGTATATACCTATTCCTCTTCTAAGAATGAATACGATGCAGAGTCACTGATACCAATAGCAAAACATAACATGCCGCTTACCTGTAAATCCAGGGTTGTGAGTGTTTGAAGCTGCTTATCTATCCGCCTGAATACATGGTAATAGAGATCCCAAGCCTACCAAAATGAAGATTTGACTTGTCAAATACTGGGCTGTTAACTATAGTAGTTTCCAGTAGACTTAACAGTACTTTTGTCAAAAAGAAAAAGAAAAAAGTAGTTTCCAGTAGACTTTATCAAAAAATAAAAAATAGAAAACTGAAAGTCACAAGTAGAATTCGACTGGCAGAGGTAAGGGATGTCACAAAAAATATGAAGATAAGAAAAGTCTGTTGTCCAGATGGAGTATTCCTATAGAGGTCTGAATGAAAGTTTCTTGGAAAGATTGGTCTAGGATGGGTTATCAAGCTATTTAATGGTATATTAAAAATGGTAGGATGCTTGATGAGTGGAGAAAAAGAAAGATTATCCTGATTCCAATTTATATTGAAGGAGATATTTGAAGTTGCGTGATTATCATGGCATTAAGTTTGTGAGTCATATAAGCAATGGGAAAGAGTGGTAGATACAAAAGCCCTTTCTGTTTTGAGAAAAGCCAATGATTTAAAAGCCCCTCCCAAACTCCACCTCCCTCCATCCCCCTTTTCAACTCTCTCCCTCCCCTAGAACTCAGGCTAACCAAAGTCTATACCCCAGTTCCCATTCTTCGCCCTTTCTTCACACAAATTGTGACCCCATCCATATCAGTCATGTTACATTGAACATCCATGAATGTCCGCGTGTCTTCCAACTTCTTGAAGAAATTTAAAACACCACAGGTGTGCCAGACTCCGGTGATATTGATGGGCAGTAGTCCTTCCATTTCCTTCCACTGATACACCAAATTGACTCATACCAACATTCCAGCATCAAAAACTCCTCTCCACTATTCATCTCCTCTTAATAAAGGGCTTTTTCTTCATTAGAAAATAAGAGGGAAAATTTGAAGTCTCCTAACTGCAAGACATTCGGTCCTGATATTGTCCATGCCTCTGCTGCCCATTTGAGGACAACATCCTATTATTCACCAAATGAGACAAAAAATCCACTCAGGCATGTTCTGAAGAAGGATTTTCTCCTGCTGAGTGTGTGGTGGAGACGCGGAAGGTGGCTCCTTTCTGATGTCTACTCTTCTAGTTCCACAAATTGCCATTTCAAAACGTCTTTGTATGTTTGTAATTTAAGCATCAGAAATTCTAGAGACAAGTAAGAACATCTCTCTCTGAGCCAATTTATAGCTAGCAGAAAGGACCTCTCATAACAATAAAGACCACAATTAGTTTCCTATAATAAAATTGTGAAGTGCCGCACATCATCCAAATTACTAAGACGACAAGAATCTTGAAAAAAGTTTTGGATACTTGGCACCGCCATTCATCACATAGAAAATGCAAAATACCAAAATCACAGTTAAATAAGTAGAAGAGGGAAACAACGAGAGAGATGGTCAAGTGGAATTCAAGTGTCAAAAGGGTACCTGTGTTAATTCAGCATCTTTTCCAGTTCTCCGATACTTCATACAGCATTCATAGGCCTCCAACAACTCAATACGGTATGCCTGAAAAAGTAATGTTTTCTATCCATCAGTTCAATCGAAATTGCAACTATAGGCGGATCAAGTTGTTAAGCCACACTATGAAAGTGTGAGCATACGTGGGAGAGAGTGGTGGAGTTGAGAGTGAGGAGGGTTGTGTCTATTTCTGAGAACCCGTTCGGAATTCATGTCAGGGCGATCTACTAAAGAAGCCCTTCATCCTAAGTTGCTTGGACTCGGGTGTGGATGTCCAATACTGGTGTGGATCTAGAGGTTGGATCCTTCATGATCTAATTTTTAAGATTCGGGGATATGGATCCATGTATGGATACAGGTGCGGAGATTCGCCTAAAAATAATTTTAAAAATAGATTATAAAACCTAAATTATAAGATATTTTGTGGAGACTTGACGAGAATCCTAGAAGGAGATTAAGGAAAAAGGGTGACATAGAAATTTCTATATAAAAGGTATTCCATTTTCTTCAATTTCATCTTAGCTTTGGTATTGATTATAGAAATCATTAAAACTGTCCAGGCTTTCCCCATTGATTTGGGTCAAAGTACCCATAGTTGGTTGACCAAATCGGACATGGATCCCACACCCACGTCGTGTCGACACAGGTCCAAAAGTGAAGAGTCTGAGCAACTTGGCTTTCATCTATTTAGCGCACCTCGACTAATTCCACGGGATACATACTACCTTCCACCAGCAACAGATAACTTTGTCCACCAAGGCTAGAACATACGGGAAGAAATCACCTTGTGTTTTTGTCTCTGTTGGGAATTGAACTTGAGACCCATGGTACTCAACCCACATCATTGACCACTAAGCCACACCCCTTGGGCTTTGGGGGGCGGGGGGTTGAGTGGCTGGAAAGGGCTTTAGATGAAGACGAGTTAAGGGAAGCGGGGGACAAGGCTTTGGGACTGAATGGTTTCAGTTTGCTTTCTCCTAACAGTGTTGGAGGACAGTTAAAGATGAGTTGATGGAGACTATTGCGCAATTCCAAAAATCTGGGGAATTTGAGAAAAGTCTCAATGCTAATTATATAACCATTGTGCCAAAGAAAGTGGAGCAATGCGTATAAAGGATTTTAGACCTATTAGTCTGGTGGGAAGCATGTACAAGGTGTTGTAGTCAATCCATCGTTAAATAATAAGTATTCCCAGTTAGTTAATGAAGTCCAAGAATAATTGATACTCAGGTAATAGTAAGGAAACACCATACACAAAATCTAGCCCGAAGTAGTTCAAGCTTAATCAAACCCATATCCTAACATAAACATAACCACCCAAGCCCAGGGAAAAATAAATGGAAGGGAATGAAGAATCTACAAGACATTGTCAAAGTATCTTTGTCAAGAAAGAGCATAAGCACATATTTAATTAGGAGCATTAACCTGGATGAATGCTTTCTCCTTTATAGTGGTATTATTCCTCATTGCTCCTTCCTCAAGCATTTCATGCAGAGGCTCTAACACCTTCAGCATGCCCTCAATGTTGTGTTCACCAAAATACAGACGACTGGCCTCTTCCAATGCCTCATGCCACATTTCATGCCAAAGTATTGCAACCCTGATAAGCTCCTTTGAGACAAGTTGGGCCTTCAAAATCAAGCCAATGTCAGAATGATACTTAAAGAAATTAACAAACTATCAGAATTAACAAGTTCCACTTCACCTGATCAACGAGTACACCACTATGCTGCCTAACTTTATCAACCACCTCTTGAGCTGCAGCTCTGCGCAAATTGCTAATTGACTTACATGCCACAAGAAGTGGATACATAAGAGCCTGCAGATAAGGTCCACAATATATTAGAATTTTGAAAAAGTAAGTAGTATATAAAGGCAGCCACAAATTTTGAAAAAGTAAGTAGTATATAAAGGCAGCCACAAGCAGATAGAAACATACAATAATCTCACTTGCTCAGAACAAGAAATAAAGTCCTTTAGTATCTGACCACTAAAATAACTTACAAGCACATGCCACGATACTTTGCTCCTAACTTGAACAAATGGTATAAATACCCTCTAAGGCTTTCTGCTTTCACTTATTTTCGGTTAAGTTCTGTTAACTATGTACTCCCAGCATTCATTTATTTGTATGTGCATGTCCATCTTAACACTTCTCCCAGATACAACAGATATACAAAACACCTACCAATATAGTAAGACTGCACATTGTTATGTTTGTCCTAGTACGTCCGCATAGACATTTTATATCAACTAGGTTATTACACATAGAAACCTTATGGGAAGAGAATGTCATCCCCTCTGTTTAGATTCATTTCCACTTATAATATATCTTGATTACGCTTATAAAGCTTCATGAATAGTGTCAAAATGCAGTTGGCTACATATTACATGAACTTACCCTAGGGGACTAAGAAACGACACACATGACTATCTTGAAGAGAATAGAACTGCATTAGCCTAAGATGACAACACCGCCTCCTCAATCCCAAACTAATTAGGGTTGGCGGTATGAACTGAACAGGCTCATAATTTTCAAAAAAAATAAAATTACAGCGGAATGTCCAGGCACTCTTCACATGTTTCATACAACTGATAATGTTAACTACTTGACTAACTGTAGATTTGTAGAAAATGACTGACAGCTCAGCCATGAATCTTTCATAGCAGGTCTTCCTATTTAACAGTTTAAGAATGGTCAGTATGTTGGCTTATAAGGAGGTCAGATATCAAACAAATTAACCCAATAACAGTAAATAGAAACACAAGTCATTCGCAATAAGGTGTTAAAAGAGAAATTTAGAGGGACCAAGTACAGGGTGGGAAGTGAATGTCGAGGGAAAACAGTGACGACTAGATAGCAAAATCATGGTTCTTATCAAAAGAAAAAGACTAGCAAAAACCTGTGGATGACTCTGTCCAATTCGCACTAACAAGGACTGTATCAGTTCTCTGACAGCATGGTTATTTGAATGTATCCTGGCGATAATCTGAGGTAAAACAACCAACCATGTGTTGATGTTAACATGTGTGAATCCTTTCTGTAATGCCATTTGGACCTCAGAAGTAGCTCCATGGTTGAACCACAAAGTAAGAAGACGAAGAATATCCTGAAACCCGGAAACATAGCCATAATAAAAGTAAATCAATAATATAATGGAAGTCAATGGTGATCACTAGTGAATCTAACAAGGCTGCTGGATAACCAGGCAAATATGACGATGCTGAAAATTAAATTCAACACATACATAAATTCAGTTAGGAGTATTGAGTTTCATCAGATGAACAAATGTTTTCATCTTGACAAACACGTGCACAGATGCAAAATGAATTGGATAGAAAAATATAATTTTGTAGAGTATGCGGAACATGTTTGAAAGACACGTGAGCTTAAAATATAGCAAGAAGCCAGCAAGAAAAGGGACACCATGTCACTGCAAGGATACGAAGTGCTAAGCAACCAGTAAGCTCAATAAGAAAGACATTAAGCGACAAGGACAAACCAGTGACACCTCAACATCACACAAGGTAGTCTTTTAACAACTGAATTAAATTAGCTGTAGATTCAGATATAACCTGTAAACTATCATCAACACCCTTAGCATGTGCTCCGCAAGCTATAGAGTGAAAATAACCAGTTACGGCAGCAACAACAAACTGTGCAGCAATATTTGCAAAACCTCTTAGAGTGTAATGAGACATCACTGCTGTATTGAAAAGTGCCCAAGTATGCCATGCTTTTCCCCACTTCGTTGCACAGTGAGTAGCATTTCTAAATGCACTAAGAATTTCTGACAAGGTCAATATGATCCAAGAAACAGCCGTTAGAAGTGATATCATCAAGCTGTCACACTATCAAGTATAACGCCTCATTATCTTTTCTTTTGAGAGGGGAAGTGGAGTGTCTTCACATTTTACCTTGTATAGAATCATCATCCAAACCAGGAGAAAGTGCCGACTTCCAAGTGCCGAGTCTGAGGTATATACGAGCAACAAGTGGCGCACCAGAAGAAGCAACTAATGCATTCTGCATTACTGGTTGAAGAGTAGCTGTTCTCGAGAGGTCCATAGCAAGGTCCTTCAATATCAAAATTAAATGACAGCGGATGAAGAAGCATGAACATGATATTTACTTCTTGTGATACGTAATGTGATTGTAATTTTATAAGTGCAATACCTGCAATCTAGCAAAGGCTTCCTTTCGCTTATGATCCTCGCCAAGTGACCATTGGTACTTTAAGTATGCTAGCATCACCTGAGGGGGGCCGTGATACCGCACAGTTGCAGGAGTCGTTTCAGGATCGAACTGTAGGATAAAAAGGAGTCATAAACATGCAGTCTCACAAGTAGATCTATAACAAAAAAGATATAACACAAGGCAACACACTCTTTTTATCCACAACCCAGGGTAAATTACTGACCTGTAAGAGTTTAATCAACGTAGATCTAGCTTGGCTAATTCTGCCATTTTTCCGGCAGAGTGATGCAAACTTGATCCATGTTTCTATATCTTCTGTAGGAGGCAATACAAGTGCCCTCACAGCTAAAAGTGCTTGCCAGACCTGCAAAAAATAAGAATATGTTGCAGATAACAGAGGCAGAATGTTCAGAAAAATGATCTGCCAAAGGAATAAGAACTTATAACTCAGAGAGAGAGAGAGAGAGCATGGAATCACATAAAGACAGGAAAAAGACCAGACAGACGGAGTTTTTGTAAGACTTATGAGTTTGAGAATAAATACAAAGGCCATAACTAGTCACCCAAGCTCTCATGTAAGCATTTCCGGATTGAAAATATCAAAAAATACTGATTGGACAGCCAATATGAAACTCACTCACTGAGGGAAGTTCTGAAATTTACCTCGACATTTCTTTTTGCACCCTTTATGCGCTCATTCCACATATTGCGAACAAGGGCTCTTCTTCCTTCAGCAACAGGGTTTCCCATAGGAGGAAGAGTACAGTACTCAATGACCTAATTAGAATGAGATAAAAATGAATTCTCAGATCATTAAAAATCACAGCAATTAGGAATCACTTAATAGAAAAGGCTAAAAATATATGTCACCTCTTCTAATTCAGAAAGCTGTTGAACGCGAACCATGTTGCTGTAAGCACGTTCATAGCTCTCAAGAACCTAGATGAATTAACAGAGAATTGTCAAGAATTTTGCTATAAAATCCTGTATAAATCATCAAATGAGTATAAAAAGGGAGGAGATGACGAGATAATGAGATGAAGAAACAAACCAGTGCAGCAAGCTCGGTTGCCAAACATTTCCTTGCTCTTTCAACATATTCACGTGCTTCGTCGTACTGATGGAAGAAGGGGTGCAAGTACAAAGATTACACTAGAGCAGAGCATGTCACAACATCAAAACAAATGAATGAGTGAAAAATGGACGGACTACCTTCCCTCGGCGAACTAGAAGAACGGCCCTAAAAAAGGTGCCATTACTACTTCCATCACCACTGGAAGCAGTATTTCCCAAGACTCGGAGTTTGGTTTCATCACCATCATCAAGCCGAGAAACATATTCTGCCATCTGATCCCACTCACCCATGTTCCAGGCAGCATTAGCAGCCTAAACTAGTCCAAAACATGCATTCACTATGATTATCCAAATAAAAAAAACTATCAGATATTACATATAAGTTGACAAACCATTGGTGCCATTTCCAGTCGAGCTGCTGGCTCAGCTGGCGTCCAGTATTCCTTACAAAGATTGTTAAGCTCCTCCCACCGAGCTAGAGCAGCAAGGCATCGCATACGTCCTTAAGGAAACACAGAGAAGGATACAAATCGTCATCATCAGAATAAAGAGCATACAAGACGAATAAAATTCACTTTTTCAACATGAACCAGATGCATAACACAACCCAATTCCACGGGTCAACTAGCATTTATTTAAGCCACCAAGCAATTTAAGAACAAGTGACGAAACAAATTTCACTGAAAGAATGAATTCAATTACCACTTGGAACCGTTAAAGTATTACATCAGGTAGTTAGAGGGGGTCAATCAATTTCCTTTACTCCTTTTTTCGGATAATGAAAATCAAAAGTGAAGGTCACTACTCTTTGAAGGAAAACTCGGATATAGCATATGATCTATCACTAGGATCAAATATCTTCAGTAGTTCTGCAAGTAGAATTCATAGACCAGATTATGTAGTAACTGTTCCAATAATACAAACCTAGAGTAGCATCCAAACAAAGATGTGGACTCGAAGCTTGTGACGCCTTAGCAGTGTATGCTTTAAGAGCATCGTCCCAGCGTTGCAACTTCTCATACCTTAAAAATCGACAAATAGCAATGACATCAGTGAAGGAGAAGATACATTTGAGACCACCATTTCACCTTAAAGCTTGTGCAGCGTATAGTAACTAACTAAAGAATGAGCTACAATTAAAACAGTACAACAGAATGCAACAATCAACAGTACCATGACTCCTTCAACTGAACCCCCAAATGCTGCTGAGCATATGTTAATATTCCAACAGCTGCCTGAAGATGTCAAGCATGATTAAGTTTAATCACCAGGAAGTCAGTATGAAACATATGTAAGCTGCAACAAACAACTAAGAAATCAAGACCTCATATTGATGTAATTGATTATTTATATGGATTAGAGCTTCAACTACAGCAACAGGATTTGCATCCCTCCTATTTGAAAGTGCGCCTTCAAATTCCATTTCCTTGTAGTGTAGGGCCTTTGCAAATGCTCGACACTGAGAGGACGAGCTCATTATGGATACTACTTAACTAATAACAGCAGAAGGTATATATCAATCAACTGCATAATGTGTGAATAAACTCACCTTCTCCGCTAGAGCACCCAGCAGACGGATGTCTATAGGAAGGGGTCTCTCATCATGTTCCATAAACTCCGCCTGGAAAGTACAATTAGTCAAACTAAAATAAAAATTATAGTACTGCACCTTTACAGATAAAAAATATAGTACTGCAGCTTTACAGAGGACAGATTACTGTTACTATGCAACTCCCTCATCTATTGAGCCAATCATTTCCAAAAAACATTGGCAATCACCCAAGTAAAGAATATGAGAGTTTTGATAAAAAAGAAAATCAGAAACAGTTAGTTCCCTCTAATTTGACTACACCCATACCTAATCATCCACTTGATATCATCCTTTTTTGGATGATCACTTTATTGCTAGTTAATTCCATCCTTGGTCTATCTGTTCTCCTTAGTCTCAACTCTTTTTTAGAATGGTAGCAGCTCTCCTTAGCCCTTAGTCTTCACTCTTGAGTCACTTCACTAGAACATCAGATATTCCCACAAATCCCTTTCACACGTTGAAATGCCCAAAACACAGCTTCATACTTGTCCTAGAGGAACTAATGTCATAAACCAAAAAATATGTCAATAGCAGCTGTATTTTGTACCAAGCGCTCTCTTCGCCCAAACAACCTCCACGGACCTTTACAACATTTTTTTTAAAAAGTATGAACTTTAATTGCAAGTAGATTTCCTCTCGGATACCAATCAACATACTTTCAACCTATAAAACCCTAAAAGAGGCCCACGAGTATGATCCGATATCAAGTTCTAGGAACAAACACAACTTTTAGAGCTTAGGCTACCCCTCTATCAACATTAAGCACCGCAAAAGGAAACAACTAGAATTTATCACATGCATCAGGCAAAACCACAGTACAATCCAGATGATGATTCCATATAATTCTCAACCCCCCTCCCCCCCCCAAAAAAAAAAAAACATGGTTAAACAGTATATTGCCCCCAGCACCCAACCTGAAACAAACATCATCATAACTCAAACACTACGAGATCCTACTACTACCATTATGATTTAATGTGTGCGCTGTAAAGCTCTGACCACTTCTACTCTTTCTAGGAACATCTCAATTACAGGAAAAACGGAGGGACTATCTTGTTAAGGTAATTATTCTGGAGATCCTATATTCAAGCAGTCTGAACATGTAAGGGGACAGTCAATCTTCTTGTATACATAAGCTGATTCTCCTAGAATACTGTATATGAAGAACATGTAAATGCCTCTATTTTGAACTCAAAATTTCACATTAACACCGTCATTTCGTGAGAACATCAATGGATCAATATCTTCAAAACTAACCAAGTTCAGAAGTGTAGCAAGAATTTCAGGTGGGATATTTGGAGAAGAAAACGCCATTTCTAAACTCCGTACTAGCTGCCTTTGACTAGCCTCATTAAGTTGTGACCAGCAACTAACAAAACCTGCAGCAAACAGCTCCCGCCCAACAAAAGGCTGCAAAAGTTCAACATTAGAAAAAAGAAAGACAACTAGAACCACTTCTATATTTCTGGAACTTCCTCTTTTTTAAAAAGTCTTTTAGCTTCTTTTTTTCCTTATGAACAATGAAAAAGAGGTTTTCTATTTATTTATTTTTTGATATAAAGGTATCTGATGAGGAAGAGGATGTTGAAGAGGATAATACCTGTAGTTGAGCCAGTCTTGCACATGTTCTTAATGCTGGACTAGGTGATTCTTTCAAAAGTTCAATGCTGAAATGCCTCATCCACTCTGCCCAATCCTCTTTAGTACTCCGTTGAGAAGCCTCACCGGCGGTACGCAATCTGCCATCATTGACCTACATAAATGTATTTTAGAGTCCGTATTCCCAATTCAACATCATCAAAATTTGAAGAAAAGTAACGGAAAAATTATTCAAATAAAAGAAGGGAGAAATAGAAACAGAAATTCAATAATTCCTGCTACAACTCAAAGTACAGGCCGACCTTCATATTTGAAATTCTGTTTTCTTGGTTTTAAAAAGAAAGGTGCAATGAAGAGCGAGAAATTTGACCCCATTGAAGCCCCCACCTGATGGGATACCTAATGAATCCCTTTTGTTTTTCTTGTTTTATGAAAATAAGTGAAATATCATTAAAATGAATCAAGAAGATGTTAACCAAACATCTAGCTTTTAAGGAACTACTAGAATTTGAGATACCATCAAAACATATGCGACTCCTTTCAGCCGAAATACACAAAAAATAAAAGCAGGCATCATATCCAGATGTTCTTGATGGCTTTATGAACTTTCCAAGAACCCCATGATTCATAGACATCTCTGACATTATATGGCATAGACCATTTCAGCCCAAAGATAAAGAGTTATTTCTCTTTTCTTTTCTTTTTTGGGGATCATCGAGATATCCCCAAACCCTTTTATTTTCTTCTGCTAAATAAGAAGAGCAATTATCTCCCATGTTAGTAAGGAAAAGACAAGGGGAAGTAACTTTATTCCAACAAGTAAATGAGTTTCATAACCCTCCATGTCAGCATTTTCAGTCCCTTCAAAATTGGATAGACGAGGGAATATAAATCTTCTTCCCTAACAACATATCAAAGAATCAAAAAGGTAACTAATGAATGATCTACCTTAGTGGAAGTGATCAAAATCTCCTCTTTCCTTCACCTCCCTTCATGAAATCAAATAATAGTGCAAATATGTTTACATCTCCAGACCAACTCCATGTTGTCAAGAGTCTGCTACTTATGGCAAAGAGCTATGAATAACTAGCAAATAAGTAGGACTTTGCCTCATATTTTTTTTTATTTTTTTATAATGGTAACTGTATATTCACACCAAATATACAGTTACCATTATCAAAAAAAAAAAGAGGGAAAGTCCTACTTATTTGCTAGTTATTCATAGCTCTTTGCCATAAGTAGCAGACTCTTGACAACATGGAATTGGTCTGGAGATGTAAACATATTTGCACTATTGTTTGATTTCATGAAGGGGAGGTGAAGGAAAGAGGAGATTTTGATCACTTCCACTAAGGTAGATCATTCATTAGTTACCTTTTTGATTCTTTGTTTATTTTTTTATTTTTATTTTTTTTGGGGGGGTGGGCTTATTTCTTTTGTTTTGGGTGAAGGTGCTATTATAGTTATGACTTATGAGAGTGCTCAAAGTCTGAACTTAGTCAGAAAGGATTTCATCCTACCATTAAGTACAACAATTTTAAGTCCCCGTGTATCACAAACAAAAGAAGATTAAAAAATTACCTGATGGTTTCTGAGCTGCTTCTGCATGTCGGTCCCAACCTCATAGAGGTCACTCTCTCCATCACTTAAAGGATCACTGATGACCTCAACCGGCAGCCGCCGATTTAATCTCTGAGCTGTGGTGCTCCCAAAAATCAGTGGCTCGCGTTTTTCCAGTCGTCCCTGGATCTCTTCAAATTCCTTGTGCTGCATATGAAAAATTATCGTATCAAGAACAAATTCCCCAGCAGTATAACTATAAACTTTTATAATGTTATAGTAGTGACAGGGAGAACCCCAAAAATCAATGCAGACCTGCAGCCTATGTTTAACCATAAGCTTATGAATAGAAGGAATAAAAATGGTGAAGTCCTCTCCAAGAGCATGAGCTAGGCAAAAAAGTGCATCAATAGCATCTTTCCTGAGCTCTTCTTTGTTTCTGTGAATGGAAGGGAGCACCCACAATTTATCAACACAAACTTGAAGAAAGTATAGCAGAAATCACATAGTACAAAACTTTTATCAAGTACAAACTCACAATTCAGTCTCCTTTAGAATTAAAACAGAAAGGACAAGGTCAAAAACGATAAGATAAAACTGAGTTTTGGAAAACAGCAGTAGTAGAATCGTCTGGTTCATGACATAAGGAAAGGAATTGAAGTTTAGACAGACATGAGAAAAATTCTTGCAATATTGACTGAAATTGGAACACTAATAAAATGATTTAAATTTTAATGTTTGCTTCAAAATTTTCCAGCCATTTGTGTCAAATTACTGGATGACCTTCAGTAAAAGGAATAAGAAGCTGCAATTAGTATACACTCCAAAGTAATAAATCAAAGTTCAAGGTTCACTTCTATATAAGTGTGTGCGAGTGTAGATACATATGGGTCGGAATTTGATATCTGAGAGTGTACTCACTAGAGTCAACATCAAAACCCACAAACAGTAGATCTTTGTCATTTCATTTGTTATCTATTGATTCGAAGAAAATGAGTTTCATATATTATCAGTGATATTAATGTAAGGGAGAAAAATCAAACCCGTCCAAGACAAGCTTCAAGTGATGCACAAGCGAAGATATGTGTCCAGTAACCTGCAAAATGGAAATGAAGAGAAAAGGAAAAGGAATTAGGAAAACAAGCAATCAAATGGAAACAATGAAACTTAGAAGCACTCCCTTAGTCCCTTTACACCAACCTGCACACAAGGTATCAATCTTGTAAGAGTTTTGATTGCACCACGTCTTACTTCTACTGAAGCGTCCACTTTAAACAACCGAATAAGTGCAGGAAAAAGAAGATGCATATGCTCATCTAATGTCCCTGTACATTAAGGTGAGACAACTACCATCAACATCAAAGTGATACTAACCAAGGCATGGACCAGAAACAACCAAGGAAGACTAACCACCAAAAACTTCAAGGGTGTGGAGAATAGGAATAACATATGTGTAGTCATTAAACCTCTCCGCATCAGTAAGAACTTGAATACAACAGGGAAGTATATCAGGAAGATACTTTCTGAATTCATCATTGAGTGCCAAGCAAAGTTGCTCAACGAGATGCAGAATCTAAAACAACAAAAGAAAACGACCAGTAAGATCATTAACCAAAGCATCTGATTATAATGCCCTACACCAAAAATATGTGCAGTATATTAATACCAACTGAAACTACTACTGTTCTTACAGGAGCAATGTGGACAGGCCTGTTAGCAACAGGCAAGCTGAACGATGACCATAATTCTGATATCAGAGAGAGCAACTCTGGCAGATATTTACGGATGTGCTACAAACAAAAAAATCATTTAACAGACCTTAAGAAAATAACAAATCCAAAAGAACAACAAGACAGACAATATAATTAAAACGAAATATTACCTGTCGTGCAATAGATACCAAGGTTCCAAGTTTCCATGTTATAAATTCCTTTAGACCATCCTCACATATGCGTACAATGTGAAAGAGATCAGGCAAAACCTACAGAAAAATAAAAGATACAATCATAAATAAGCATCTCTGATATAATCATCCACAACTAATGTTTGGGAAAAGAAGGGTATACCAATTACAAAAAATAAAATTCACTATGTTCTATTTAAGTTTTCAACTTCCCCGTGTCATTAGTTGGTTGTCCCCTACTTTTATAAGTTAAAAAGTAAAGATCTGACATCTTTATTAAGCTCAGGTTCTTTTTCTCTGTTACCTTTGCTCTGTAAAAAGGGTGCAAATGGGAGGGCTTGCCGGGCGTGGACAGCCTGGTGAACTGTTTGTGACATGCTAAAGAACCACATTTGATGAAACACCAGGGGAAGGATGAACTCACATTTTTAAACATAAACATCCAGCCAAATTGATAAAGTAAGCTATACAATGGAATGCGAGCAACAATTCACGTATATATCCTCGTTATGTGAGATAGTGGACTAACCTTAGGCAAATAAGGGACACACCCGAGACCCATTGACTATACATGCAAAAGTCAGAAGACAAAAACAAATAAGTGTCCCAGGACTACCAGTGTCAAAAGAAAAAACAGGCAAAGCAGGATAATAATAACGGAATCCTGCTTAAGAAACAGTTATAAAACAATGAGAAATGAGGTGCCCAACTGAGTCTCCAGACCTTGAAAATAAACATAAGAGATCCAACCACTTTCTGGTGGTAACTTGACAGAGATGGATCCCTGAGAATCCGCATGAGTGAGTTGATAGCAACCTGCAGCAGTAGATGCCAGTTAGGAAATCCATAAAAGGAAACAATAAGTTGAAGGTTTAAGTCTCACAGTGGAATAATAATCCTCAGATGTTGCAAAGGATGGCCAGAGATCTGTAGGCAATTCATCCATTGATCTTATATGTTGACCAGGATCACCAGTCACCCGTGTAACTTCACCATGGGATCCAGGTAAGCTTTGCTGATTGCGCTTGTGCACATGGGGGTCTAAAGCACCCATGATGCCGAGAACCTGCAAAATTCATCCTCAATGAACTTAAGTACTGACTAATCCAAAGAAAACATATATATTGGACCAACAGGATTACAGTTACCTTCAAAACCTCTCTTCTTGTTGACCAAGCCAGTTCACCATTGAGCAGTTTCAAGAGCAAACCAAGCAACTGAGGATACTCATTGTATGGAGTAATGACATATCTACGAACATTACAAACAACAAATTTGTCAAACAAGATTTTGAATAATTTAAAGCTAAATTAGTGCACCGGAGCCATGAATAGTATGGTGAAGAATACCAGCAAAAATAATAAATTTGAAAATACAGATAGCACACCACAGTCCAAAGGAAAGAAAAAGTAAGTATGCCGCACAAACAAAACAATATTAGAAATAATCCCCAATCGTACATTATCTAGGAACCAAACAAATAGTGAGTAAATGACTGATTGCAAAGGAATGATGAAATCAAAGGTTGAACAAACCACTCACCCTGTACTCTGTACAACTTGACCAAGTGTTGAAACAGCCACTTCACGTTTGGTAACAGCAGCCCCATCCAGTAGAGCTTCAACAATTAATGGCATAAGTTCTGAAATATACTGTCGCATGGCAAAGCCGCCCTGAAGAAAGTATAAGAGAGACAAAAAACGAGAATCAGGGTTCTCAACTATCCACAAGAACTATCTAGATGCATAAAGACAACAGCTGATCATCTTGGATCTTATAATGCAAAATCAAAATATCTGATACAGAGAGCTGCAAGGATTTAGAGTGACGTGAGCTTCCATTGATATTATTTAAGCTGCAACACAATTCTTGACTATAACAAAAACAGAGGGCATACAAAAGACACCAAGATGCAGATGAAAGATCACAGGGAAAGACCAAACTATAAAGATCAAGAAACACTATATTTGTCTCAATTTGTTTGGCACGGTTTGAATGAACGCCGACATGCACGGTTCAAAAAAGAAGCGGGTATAGTTTTTGACACATAAGATAGTTGTGCTTTAATGCCAAAAGTTTTCCGTTGACCAAATAATTTCCTTTTTTATTTAGTACAGATAGTCCCATCACAACACTTTTTTTTTAATGTAGTGGGACATACATGTCAGGTCATAGACAAAATGGAGATGTAGAAATTAGCTAGTTTCTAAATATATAGAAATACCGATCTTTCAAGGAGGTCAAAAAGAAAGTGCCAAACAAATAGGGACGGAGGGTATTATCATTTACAGGCATTAATTCCACCAGGGTTACCGATAGACTCAGGTGCAAGTTGACTTAAGCCCCTTACTGATTTTTCAATTGAAAATGGAGACAATTTGGAGTACAAGTAGCTCTTATGCGACAAGGAGGTCACAGCAAGGAAAATTGGAAACAGCCTATCCACAACAAGCTTAATCCAGCAGTAGTCAGATCCTAGAACTCTTTACTAAGTGAGAGAGGCTGAGAAAATAAAAGGAGAAATAAAGGTGAATTTAACAACAGAGGATCATATCGTGTCTTCAAAAAAAGTTAATCTTGAGACAAAGTTTAAGCTAACACATACAATAACTGGAAAAGAACTGTGAAGCAGTTTTTTCCAATTGAAAACTGCAAGGCCATCTTTTTTATGAAAGAACTGTTAAGCACCTTAAAATAGGAGGCTTTCACTTAATAATCGAGTCAGATACCAATAACAAATGAAAATATTATAATAACTTAAATAGTAATCTCTGCACACCAACTAGAACAACTAGATAGCTGAAACAAATACAATAAAATTAACAGACTCAATTAAAAAAAGGTCAAATACCAACAAAGTTAAATGCAATTAGATGTAAATCTTAGCTCACAGTGATTGGGATTATATAAGAAAAGATTAGGATAAATAAGCCCACATTGAGAATAGGATATATCTAAAGAAATATCTGAATTATATCACTACCATGTGATGATAGAAATGCAGGGAGAAAAATAATTTGGACATCTGCCCCAATAGGAAACTCGCCTATCAAAGAGTTGAAGTCAATTTATTTACAAAATCAATTCTGGTATTGCCCCTAACCTGTTCGCATCCCTGTCAGAGGAGAACTAATCCTCCTTTTCTACGATAACTTCATTTACAGTATCATTTAAAAGAGCATTTTACAGTATTAAATTTGTAAGGAGCCAGGGGAAGAAACAGTACACAATAGAAACACACTAAGCATCTCTAGACAGTGCTGCATGAGAGATTAGGGTGATCATCATTATGAAGAGGCTACATACCACTCTTGCGAGATCTCCAACAGTCACTAGGACTCCACTAATAATGCCACTATTTGCATTGACCCCTGTGCCCTCACAGAGTTTCGCAACAAGAGCCTGAAATAAATGGTATTAACAAAAGCAAAAGGGAAGAAAAATGGCACAGCACATATAAGTATAAATTCTGGACCTTGTGTATAGGAGAAACGTATGGAAGAACTAAGCGTTCACAATTGCGAATCAAGCAACCCAATAACTTTGCACTCTCTTCTTTACACTTATTGTCTGCACTGCTAACAGGGTAAGATATGTAAACATAACAAGCTTCAAGCAGATCAAAAAGGAAGTAGACTCTTTCCACTATCAAAGACCATATGAAAACCTTTGTTCTAGGTAAGTTAACAGCTGAATAAGATGGCGACGTAGTGCTGGTAGAACATATGCTGGATTCTTTTCAGATAATCTGCCAGCTAGTGAAATTGCATACTCACGAACTTCAAAATCCTGGAAATATAAATAAAAAACATAAGCATAGTAAGAGCGCATGGTTTAAGGAGAAGGAGACAAGGCAGTACATGTCCTAACTCCTAATAAAAACACACAAACGTACGCATTTTGCTGCATCAACACTTAAAAAAAGAATCAGATATTCAAAAAATAAACAGGCTGAACTTTTTCGCAGTTTTAGAAGTTAGGCTATTAGAATATTTTTCCACTTGTGTACAATCTCTATGTTTATGCTTCTTAGCCAAAAACTACTCCTTGAGAATATTTTGATAACAGAGGTGTTTTGGCCAGCTTGCTCGCACCTCGAACATTCCACCAGGTTACAGGTATCTGATACCTCCCATCAACACAAGTTCTAGATAACTCTGACCACCAAGCCTTAGGGCAGATGGGAGAAAATCACCTTGTAGCATTTTTTGCCTCGCCTACTTCATTGACCGCTTAGCCACACCTTTGGGTGCAAAATTACTCCTTGAAATTCGCACATACACAATGCCCATTTATACTACAAAAAAATTAATTAATCGACGTGACCCCTTCTCGTTAAATGGAAACCTTTCATCTCCACCAGTTAAAATTATGTTACTTTACTCTCTCCTTTTTTCTTTTTTCAAAAAGGAACAATATAGGGTTTAAGATTTAGGGTTGTTTGCTCTCATCTCACTCTCCTTTTTCCTTTTTCTTTTTTTATGAAGTAAAGTAATTTCATTAAATATAGAAAATCTCCCGTATACAATAAGTATAACAACATAAAATAGAGAACCTACACAATAATATTGTTCTTTACAAATTGTGCCAGATCTTTTGTACAGATAAGGAGAGTCACTGTTGTTCTCTCTCACTTTATACTCCCCTCCCTAAGATGTTTGTCACACAATATTTAACAAAAGGTAATAATACCAAATTTTTACCATGCCTACAAACATAACGATTTAATAGACAAAACTAACAAGGGAGTCAAGAAGCACTCTAGAGATTATATATGCACAAGAAGTTTAGTTCTTTCTTACAAAAGAATGTAAAATGAGACTAGAAGAGGATGCAAGCAATTCAGATATCTAAATGAAGATCTAATTCAAACAAGGACTTTAGTTGCTCTATAGTCCGCACTTCTACAATGACTTCCAAACAAGGCCTTCAGTTAGCTCATTCAGTCAACTTTGTTGACATTCTTCTCATTGCTAAAACCCAAGGAACAAAAAAAATATTCACTTTCCTCAAGTAGCAAAAATATGCATTTTATATGTTTCCTATATAAAATCCATCTTCTAACAAAAAATGTCTAAAGGAAAGTACACCACTAGAATACTTCCTATTCAACTACATAAAGTTCAAAGAAAGAAGAGAGCAAACATATAGGATTCTTCTGGAAAGAAAACATGGAAGATTTTGACTGAGAAAGCTTGCAATATTAACAACGGTTGCAAAATGAATGGCTGAGTTTATAAGACCGCGTACTAGTTTATCCATAAGTTCTTAAGACCATGGATGTTACTCCCCTTGCTTTCTCCAAATAAATAAATTAAATGGCCATGAGAAAGTGAATTTTCTCTCCACTTTGGCATTTTAATCTTTTTTCTATTTTGGGAACTGAACAAGGATCTAAATTGTTTTATCCATGTACTGAGACATATAACACTAGCGTCATCAAAGTAGACATTTACAACACATTGAAGAGATCGTCATGAGTAACTACAAAAGCACGTGAATTAAGTACCTCGTCATTTAAAGTGGCAAATATAGCTGTCAAACTATCAGCCTGAGCCAGAAACTCGTCGAATCCTCCATCCGCATAAAGAGAGGAATATATAGAATGCCGAACAGTAACATCAGCATCAGCAACAGCGGCGATGAGAAGTTTTTGAACAATCTGTAGAAAAGTAATTCAGTTAAAAAGGAATCATAAATCACCATGTAAAACCCAGAAACAAAAACCTTCATATTCATAATGTCGAGAAGTACTTATCAACCAAGTGGAGAAGACACCTTAGCATGAGAAGCTGCTAAGTTTTGATGACAGTTTTCTGGAGATTTATTTCTGCGACAAGATTTTTAATCACTAAGGATATAAGATTACCTAGTGAAATGACCTCAATAGCCAGTTGATAATAGAAGTTTTGGTCATACCAATATTGCTAGAAATTCTTAGTTTCAACTTTCATCACCACACTCTTGGCCACATTAGATATGAGACCACAAACACGTACAGCGAACTAATAAGTTACGCTACAAAAATGCATCATAAAGAGAGAAATAAAATGGTACAATCCAGGAACTTGAGAGACTCCCCCACAAAGCACATGCCCACATATCTCAGACTTCACAGTCAACTACTTTGAATTGAATTGAATTATAGATATAGAGGACTTTTGGAGATTATATTAGTCTCAAAAGGACTCAATTTAATCTATTGAACTAATTTCTCTCAAAGGTTTAGTACTAAACCAACCTTCTAGGCTAATCAAAGAAAAAGCCTTGGCATTTGATGCACAAAGCTATCTAGTTTCTTCTTCTTGTTTCCTGAAAAGCCAACCCTTGAAGATCCCTTTTTGAATCACTCGACCAGTTCAGTAAGAAAGTGCAAAAAAAGAAAGGAGTACCAACAGATTACTGTCAATTCCCCTTGCCTAAACCACATTGTAATCCTATTGTGACAAAGTAAAGAGTGTAATGTAAATTGAAATCACATGTAACCAAAAAAAAAAAATTGCTTTGGTTTTTGAGAAGGTAACAGAAATATGTTACGAATTATGAAAAAGAATATAACATATGACACTGGAAAATGCTTGATCCAGTAATGGGCTCAAGAAAGAGACAAAAGAGTAATAAAATGGTTTACAACATACTATACAAATACTACTGACCAATTAAAACAATTCATCAGATTTTTCGGAATGGAGGAAGTATTTAACATGTGCAAACTTGGGACTTTTTTTTTAAACTGGTAACTTCGCAAACTTGAGACTTGGTCGACCAATGAAAAGAAAGTAGGACAATTTGTGGGATGACAAGAGTAAGCAACATATGCTAAACTTGGGACCCAGTCCAACAACTAAAAGCTTAATCTCTATAGCATGCATCCAAAAATCAATGCACCAACAAAATATTTTCTTGGTGTGCCGGTGAAAAACAAAACAGGGATACCTGCAACCTCTTCAAGAGGATAAACCGTCTGAGAGACTAATATAGAAACTGTATTACTGAGCCACTCCTAAAAGGCTAAAACTGAATTATACATCCTTATACAGATATTAGGACAAGGGTGCTTTTTACAGGCACATATTTGAGTAATCAGATAATTACTAATTGATAAACCAGTGAAATATATAATACCAAGAGACACTTTTCAGAAGCAAACCTCTTCAACAAGTCGACGTCGCTTTCCACTAGCACGATTGATTCTACTAGGACTAAACTGGGTAGAAGACATCGCCAAAAAAGAATTTGCTATTAGTTTGCAGCAACACAGCGCAGCATCCTTCCGTGTAGCTCCATCCTCATCTTCTAAATATACAACAACAGACTCCCTTGCAAACTCAAGAAGATCATGGCCCTGTAACCCCAAATCCACTATCAAACTAAACTGTCAAGAAAGGAAATAAAGTGCACAAAAATATAGACGACAAACCTTGAAATTAAAACGAGCAAGAGTTTGCAAAGCAAGTTGTACTAACACAGAACCACTCAGTTCTGGTACTTGGGGGGTAACTGTAGCAAGATGCCCTCGACTCAAAGCAGCTGATTGTCTTGACATTGCATGATGAGATCTTGAAAGGATTGCTGATATACATTCAAGCAGCCGATTCTGAATGGTCGGCAACAAAGGTGGAATGCTGAGACAGAAAATAAACATGTTACACTTGAGCAACACCACACAAAAGAACCAGTTCATGAAAGTTCTAGTCAAACTCAGGGAGAACCTTTCAGTTAGTAACTCCAACGAATCCACCAGTGTTACGGAAAGCCCAGCAGAAAACATAGGATCCAAGAGACCACGAACATGAGGCTCCATGGTTGGTCCCATTGCTTTAGCAATATTTCCAACACATGCTAGAGCCTCAAGTGAGGGTCTGCCTCTACGGGGAGCAATCTGAGAGAAACACATTTCACCTGTCAGGGTTATTGCTTCACGCATATACATGTTACAGAAAGAACCTACAACACAAATGTGGAATGCTGCGACACAGAAAATATATATGTTACCCTTGAGCAACACCACACAAGAACCAGTTCATGAAAATTCTGCTCCAACTCAGAGAGAACCTTTCAGTTATTTATAACTTCTTTTTATATAATGAACACAGAAAAGATAACTTCCCAATAAAAGAACCGGAAACAGTACCGCAAGTACATCTGCAAGATCAAGAAGTCTGGAGGAATGGAAGCTTTGCCTTATAAGCGGACCGCTTAAGTTATCCACTTCGTTTATTTAAACCTATGATTCTAGCCGACCTCATTTGTTTCATTAAGATTAAGATGTCTGAATCTGAATGTGCATCCGAATATTAAGATGTATATTAAGATTTAGAGATCTGAATCTGAATACACATCTGAATATTAAGATGTTACATTAAGATCAGAATGTTAAATAGATAAGACAGTTTTTTTTTCAACATTTGAATGTACAAAAAATAAAAAATACAAAATTCAAATAAGATACTAAATTGATCTAATATTATATCAATAAAATATTTTAAAATTTGTATATGGCAATTGATGGTGGTAATGATTAACGATGGTGATTGTGTGTGTCAATTTGGGATAGTGTTGACTGATAATGGTGGTTGTGGGTAGTATCATATGGTATAGTGGTTGGTAGTAGTAATTAACCATGGATGGAGGTGGCGACTGATAATTAGAAGTGGAGTGATATTGATAGCTAACGGCGGTGAGTGATGATGGTAGTTAGGTTGAAATGGTGGTTGTGGGTGGTGGGTGAAAGTAGAAGGAGACTATCATCTTTGTTCTTAATGACATTAATCATACAGACCCATTAAGTGGTTGTAAAATAAGAAAAACAAATGCACTTAATGATTAAGATTCAGGCCTTGAGAACAAAAGACTTCATGAGATTAAACTAAGACCGTCATTAAGTGCAAATAAATGAGACCTTACTTTTGATCGTATAGTAGAATTCGAGGATACAAAAATAACATCCAAAATTCAAATATCAAAGAACTCTGGAGACTGTATACATCGGAAAAATTTACTTTCTTACCTTCTTGTACCCTACTCCAATTCCGGCAAACTCACTTCATCGGAATCACCTTTTCTTCTTATCCTGTAAATCCTCCTCTTATATATCTTGCCGGAAGGAGAATAGAATCTATTTCAGATTACGGGGGGAAATCCTATGACCTAACAGAAACCAAGTCAACATCTGGAATCTGGTATTAATGGGTGGAGAGTGTCAGTCTTATATGAGAAGGATGACCTTAAGCAGAGGAGCTCTGGTGTGGTTGTACGGAATATTAAAGGAGGCATTAGATCCATCCACATACATTGATTGCTCTTTAAAGTTCAATAAATATTGCGTTTTCTGGAAGAATGATGACCGATTTGGATTCTTCAGCAACTGCAATGATCGAAATAAATATGCAATATTTATAGTCATCAAAATAAATATTGCATATTTATTTCAATCTTTGCAATTACTGAAGAATACAAATTGGTCATCATTCTTCCAGAAAACGCATTCAATGAAGCTTGGGAGAGACTAAAAGAAAATTGAAAATTTTCTTAATAAGCTACTGGAGAAACAAAATTCAATTACAACAAATAAGGATGAGTGTAAATGGGGAGAAAGAGGTGAGGGGAGTTACAAAGATGTGATACACAAGAACAAATGGGCAGCACTTGAACATCCTAACAAAACAGATTGAGCAGCAAAAGAAGTTATCGTGACAAAGATCCTCTGAGAAGAAGCCTGGTAGGCAGCTTTCCGGGATGCGACGAGATCCCCACTCGCAACGATGTCAGAAGTTGGACTCAAAATACTTGGAAAGGTATCTATAACCTTTTCTTTATAAGGTAACATTTGTATTGATTCCAAAGGAAAAAACATGAAGGTTAAAATTATAAGCTACATCTAGGCTTGGTTAGCAAAAGTATAAAATCTATAGGGACTCTAAAAATTGACCGGCTGGCCAATCAGAACAATTGGGTCAGAGGTTTCAGAATAGGCAATCACTCAAGGGAGGAATTACAGATACGTCACTTGTTGTATGCAGATGATACTGTTATATTCTGTGAGGCTAAGGCAGGACAACTTAGCTACATCAGAGTGGTGTTAGTAGTCTTTTAGGTTGTTTCTGGTCTAGCTATCAACGGGTGAAAGAGTAGTATTTTCCCAGTAAAGGAAGTACCACAAATATAGAGTTTGGCCAACATTCTAGGGTGGAGAATTGAGAATTTCCCAACTACTTATCTAGGCATGCCACTAAGTAATAGTCATAGAGAGTTGGAAATTTGGGAAGGGATTGTAGAAAAAACATAAGAGGAAACTAGCCAATTGGAAAACTCAGTATATATATCTTGGTGGCAGCCTGGCAGGATCACTCTAATCAACTCGGTCCTGGATTCTTTACCAACTTATGTAATGTCTGTGTTCCCCATTCCTTCTAGGGTGGAAGAAAGACTAGATAAGTTGGAAGATAATACCATCATTTATATGGTGGTTAATTTGGAAAAAGAAACAATAGACATTTTGAGGATATTACCAATCCTGTTCAGACAGTCAAAGAAAACTGTTTCAATACATTATACTTTTGGTGTAAAGAAGGTGTAGTAGTAGATGAACGGTGAGTAGATTTTATAGGTGCTTTTATGAGTATTTAGCTTTTCCTTCTTCTGTTTTTACTCTTCCTTGTTTAATTTTTGGGCACATCTTTTATAGGTTGCTAGCATAGCCTTAATGCTGAGGAATACAACATTACCTTTATCAACAACAAAAAACAGTACATCTGCAATGACATATATAACATACCGCATCACGCAAGTGAGAGGTTATTGTCGGCAAATAGTTGATGAGTTCACCATCCAGAGCACCTGCCATCTCCCCCAGAGCAATGAACCCACTGGCACGTTCTGCAGGTATTTTAAGGACATGAAGTATATGATTCATGCATATCTGTAGAAGTAAAATCAACAAACTTGAGGTTACAGTAGTCAACATTGAAGATGCAAATCTCATTCATCTAGATTTTCCAGTTAGTAAAAGCAGATTAAATCACTAAAATGAAGTTAAAAGTCACAAACCGTTAAATAGTTAGTCACAAATCGATCACGCAGGAAATGGGCAATTCGAGGAAGTAAAGAAGTTATGCTGAGGCGAACTAGGCGATCTCGATGCTCCAGGTATCTTAGAACAATTTCAGCAACCTCCCTGTATCTTGACATCATGAACTCCCCTGTGTTCCTGCACATTTTGATGATAAATTAGCTCTTATCATATCACAAGCAGAGATAATAGTGGGTCCAATTCCCATAGCATGTGATGTGAGCATATTACATTATTCTTTGTGAAGGAGACAAAAACAAAAAACACATAAATGTGTGAAACCAGAGTAGTCATGGAACATATTAGCATAACTACATACATGGCTATACAGCAAAGAAAAATTGTCCTCCAATAGCTAGCAGAGGTACCTCGATCACCACCCTCTTCATGCAGCCATCCATCACCTATGAACCTTCCCTTCACCCCACTAGCACCTCAGAGACAGGCAAACTGCTCCGTCACAAACCAACAACTATCCTAGAATCTTTTTGACTTAGAAAGTTTTTACCTTTTCCCAAAAGTATTTTCAAAACATTGTTGGGTTATGCATTGGAATGATTTTTTGGTTAGTTTTTAAAGATGAGTTTTTCAAGTTTGAAATCAGTGAATGTTTTTTTCAACTCATTGAACTTCAACTTTTTGCAAGTGAGATACATGTCCAAATACAACTTCAACTTCAAAGACTTATTTTTAAAATTTCAATCAAATGTATATCCAATCGCCTACTTAACCACTCAGGACCTACATCAATATATCATGCTAACTACTGTACCAGGATCTTTCAAGATTAAGAGTAACAATAGCTAAGAAGTAGCACAAACTTTAAAGAGAAAAGACACTCCAGTTACTTTGAAGTTCTATAAATTCTTTAAACTTATTCCTTCTTTTTATTTCTGATAAGTAGACTTTTGAAACTAGTCATGGTGGACAAGTTTACGGCCTTTCATAGTACTGAAAGGAAGAACACTAACTCACGCGCCTGTTCTGAAGGGCATTATACCCACGGCCCACCATACTGAAATTGCTAGAAGTACGAATAGAATTTGCAACAAAGTAACAAGACAATATCTTTAAAAATTTGACCACATAATCCAAGCTCAACAGAGGATGCTGTCAATATACACCATCAACTAACGAAAACTGATAAAAGAGATACCAGTCAATGCCAAAAAGAAATATCTTCTATAAATGACTGAAACCTCCAGGTAGCCCCACAGATATAATCAATCTATAGATCACAAATGCATTGTAGATTCAATTGCTAATAAGAACAAGTAGGTAGTAGACACCTTTTGGTATATGGTTTGTATCCGGGAGTTCTTTCCCTCATTATAGGTAGTAGACATTTTCACCCAAAACACACATGTAATGTCGTCAGCCTTAAGGTACTTAAATCCTCATGATATAACCAGAGATTTTAAGCTAGCATTCACCCATAGATTTGGTCTAAATTTGGAAAATTTATCTTCAAAAAAATTTAAAGTTCTGCGTTTTAGGGACTTCCATTTACAAAACTTCAATTTTTTTCAAGCAAAATGCATGTCCAAAAATCACAACTTCAAAAATTAAAGTTTCAACTTCAAAATCTCTAGCCAAAACGGGAGATAGTATCCTGTTTCTCAAGACATTCAGCAGATCACAGCAATTTAACACAGCACAAGAGACTGTGAAATATTTTCCTACAATGAAATAAATAATGTGATGCAATTTGATAGCAAACCTTAGCAGCTCCCCGACTGCGAGAAGAGATCCATGTATACTATGAACAGGCGCATTTCTCCCCAATCCATCTTGGGTAGCCTCAAACATTCGATAATACCTGTTGGAACCGCCAATTTAAGAGTAGATGCCTTGGATCAAGAAATTTGTGACTGATACATTCTTTTAGATATTGATAAAATGTTAATGAAATTTTCTGAAAAACTACAAGGGAGGAGAGAGAAGTAGGCATATACCACTGAACACGCCATCGTGTCTCACGCTTTTCAATAACACGAAGGCAGGCACGCAATGACTCAACAGCCTTCTCCCGGACAGCCAACGTTGGATCCCTCAGAGCAACCCAAATAGCATCCACAAACTCCGGCACGTGAACATTGAAGACGGTTGAAGCATTTTCTGCCATTTCCTAAATTTTAAAGATAGAGATTGAAATAGGGACAGCATCAGCAAGTACATAGCTCATATATGGAATTGGAATTCAATATGCTATGTAGTGGATGATACGGAGGGAGAACTGAGAATTGTTGGGGGGGGGATCAGTTAGGCTGAAATATAGATGTATGCTTTGCTAAATCTTTTAGGGAAACATGAAAAATGTAAATCATGTGAATGACACATGCTTGACGTACTTGGTTCATATTGTTAATAAATTACCTTACCTACCAACAAATAAAGACAGAGAATTTGGGGAGGCCTGGACTATTAAGAAACTCCTAACTACCGATTAGACACTTGAGAATTAATGGGTGGTCTGCTGTTTCTATTTAACAGTTGGATATGATTGAATTATGTAGAAATAATGACTTCTTCAGTAACTATATTACTAGACAGATTAAAAATCTCTAAAGTAGCAGAAAAATATTATTTTTTTAAAATTGAAAGTAGCAGAAAAATATTTGGCTAGAAATACTTTCAATTATTGATTAAAACAGAATTTCATTTAAATAACCTACTCTTCAGCAAAGTACATATATATTTGAATATTGACATGATTACCTTCCCAATTGATCAACATTATTTGTCTATCGTTTACTTACATGGATGCTACAATATGTGTTTAGCATTTATATAAAGAAATGTTGTTGACAAGCTACAACATAAAGATGTTTATTTAAAATATTATAAGAATGACAACCACATTTCTATGGTATGAACTATTTCACTCTTCATTCGGTAATAATAGAAGAAAAAAAAAACACTAGTTAACCTTTAGGATACAATTCTAATAATAGCAAATATTTTGTATTCAGTTTTGAGAAATTCTAGCAGTCAAGTCTTATAGCATCTATGATTTAACTCAAAGTTTTCTCATCACATAAGGATGAAAGAAATAAAACCCAGCTTTAAGTTTCCGCTTATACAACAAATCATGAAGAAACATGCTAATTATACCTTCAATATTAAGACAGCAGCAAAGCGACGATACTCAATTCTGTCACCACGGAGCCATTCTAGTGCAACTTTTACCTGAAAATACAACAGAATTGAGATCCTGATGTCAGACAATAAAGTCTCTGAAGTATCACAATGTTACACACCTGACGTTCCACTTCATCAGCAGTCATTGCACCACCAGATCTAGCTAGGTGACCAAGAACTTTACTAGCAAGGACCAAGATTTCAGGATCACACTTTGTTTCAAAAGCAACGCGCATGTAATTGGAGAATTTTGCCACTTTTGATGCATTTTCGCTGATGGTGACATCTATTAGCTCGTCAATAGCCCTCAATGCTCCCAGGTTTTCAGAAACTTCATTACTATCAAGAAATGTGGTAATGCGTTCATATAGATGATCCATAAAACGAGCAAAAGCTTCTCCACTAAGATCACGAGCTTCTTCCTCTACAAGCCGCCTCAAAGTCAATGCAGCCCCATCCTACCAGAGAGAATAAAATAAGATTTCTGGCATGGTTAAAAAGCAATTCAAGTATTTAAAAGAGAACTTTAGAAGAGGGAACTGGGAAGAATGGAAAGAGGCAGAGAGAGAGCATCCAATAGCATTCACACTCAAACAGCAAAAACAGCAACATTCGGCAAAAACAGAATGTTATATGATTAAGACAGAAACCCACGTCAAAAGGCTGCTCTGCTAACTCTTCAATAGAAAAATAAAGCAGGAAAAGTGAATGAAAACACACAAAAACAAAACTTGGTATTCACATAATTATTCAAACCAGAAAGTTCACTAACATGATTGATATAAATTTAAAACCAGGACCTACCCATCTCTCTTGATTGATGGAGGGGAAAGTAAATAAGCATAATTAACAAGAAGCATATAAGAGGAATCTTGTATACAAAACAGTGATCAGTCATTTCTATGTCGTGTCATGTTACCAAACTGGATTTTAAAAAACATATATAAACCCACAATAATAATAAAAGATGTGTTAGATAAAAATAGCCATCCTCCGATCCACCTGGCTTTCCTTCTACGGCTGAAACAGAAGAAAGACTTTAGGAGTATATCTGCAGGTCTTCTTCCACACAATTCAATAAAAATAAATGTGCCCAAAAGTAAAGTGTATCATTCTGCTTTCTTTCTATTTCAATCTCTTTTTTTCTATATACAATGTTTCAGATAACTGTATCCAAGATTCCTGCTAAATTTGAGGAAGGAAAATCAAGAAAAGAACTCTTTATCAAAAAAATCAAGAACAGAACTCAAAATGAATGTTTCAGATAACTCTATCCAAGACTTCCTGTTAAATTGAGGAAAGAAAATCAAGAAAAGAACTCTTTATCAAAAAGAACTCAAGATATACCAAAAACTAAAATCTTAACAGTCTGATGTACTTCATTAATTTCCCTCGGTTCTAAGAAAATCAAAATCATGTCTGGTTCCACTTCCTCACCAATTCAACAAATGTAACAGCACAGCACCAAAAGAAAGAAAAGAACTCTTTATCCAAGACTTCCTGTTAAAATTGAGAAAGGAAAAATCAAGAAAGGAACTTTTTATCAAAAAAAAATCAAGAAAACAACTCAAGATGTACCAAGAACTAAAATCTTGAACAGTCCTCAATTCCAAAGACAATCAAAATCATGTCTTGTTCCACTTGCTCACCAATTCAACAAATGACTAAAGAACAACATCAAGATTCCCTTTACTGTTCCAACTCCACAATTTTCAACAAAACAAAATTGAAAGAAAGAGAAGAAATCAAAGAACCTTAGGATTGCCTCTTGTGCATAAGTCAGCAAGAACTCTATTGAGAGCATCGATATTTCCGGCACCGGTGGTTGCAACTGGATAACGGATCGCCTGAACGGTGGTAGCCATGTTTTCAACACTCTACAGCATACACGCAGAACCAAAACCTAACACGATCAAAAGAACATTTTTTTTGTGATTCACTATGTACAAGAGAAATTGTAGATACGCATTTGTATTTGTAAAGAGAGAGAGACAGTGAGCTTCAGGAGAAAGAAGAAGCCCTCTTTAACGTTAAAAAGGAAAAAAACCCTTTCGCCTATGCTTTGCCCACTGTGATTTTATTACAACTGGGTATTGGGCTTGTGGGCGCAACACTAATATACTCCTTTGTTACTCTTTTCTTGTTTTTTCCTATTAAAATATTTAATAATAATATCTATTTTTATAAAAATAATATATCAAAGAACTAAAATGCAGAAAAAAAATTGTAATTTTGCCTAATTTTTTTCAATGATATTATGTATTGTATATTTATTAATGATATTTTGATAGATGAAAAGAAAATATTTTCATGAAAAAAATATATATTGACATATAGGATATTACAGATCATGTGAGTGTGCATTTTTGTCGTTTTATTACTCTACTGGTATTTGACAGATATAAGAAAAGATTTTGTCTGATAAGTTGTCACGTGAAAATGGTTGTATTGATTAATGCAGATGAACAAATTATATCGGGGGAGTCACACGAGATAAAACTGGCAGTTACACGATTAAGAATAACGTGATGACAATGTGTCGTTTAGTAGGTGGGGTAATAATAGATAAGTGGAAAGAAAATATTCACCTGGAAAGGATCAATTACCAGATAATATATCATAAGTCACGTGGAAATGAATGTATTGGTTAATGAAAATAAATATTTTTTGATCCGGGGATTCGCACGAAAAAAACATGTTGATAGCTAAGCAATTACGAATCACGTGATAATGATATGTCGTTTAATGAGGTGGGTAATATTTGACAAGTGCAAAAAATGTACGTACTCACACGAAAAAAGATCAATAGTCAGACAATCTATCATAAGTTACGTGAAAATGAATGTATTATTTAATAAGGTAGGGTAATATTTTCGTTGGAGAAAAATATTCACACGGCAAAGATTTGTCGCCATATAATTTATCACAAATCGTCTGATAATGAATGTGTCGTTTAATGATATTAGGGTTATATTTGTCAAGTAGAAAAAAAGTTTCACATATTCCGCCAGATAAGCTATTATGAGTCACGCGAAAATGAATATGTGTCGTTAATTGAATGTGGGTGATATTTGATACTTTATCCGTTCACTTTTACTTGTCACTTATTTCTAAAATAGATTTTCATTTTTACTTGTCACATTTGATATATCAAGAAAAGACAATATTTTATTTTTCATATTTTACCCTCAGCATTAAATACATATTTTCCAAATCTTTTTTCAAAACATCATTTAATAGAGAATAACTTGGTAAAATACGTATATCAATAATTATTTTCTTAATGAGAATGTCAAGTTAAATTGTGACAAGTAAAAGTGAACGAAGGGAATAAATAGGAGAAAAATATTCACTAAAAAAATGGTCACATGATTAGTTATTATTAGTCAAATAATAATAAATGTGGCGAGGGTAGGATTGAGTTAATTAGAATATGTGTTATTTGATTAGACTAAAATGGCTAATTAAAAGCTTGATTATCCTAAAATTTAATTTGTATGTAATATTTTAAAATCAATTTTATCGTATGAAAAGTCATGTCTTTTTTCTTTAAAGCACAGAAAAAAATCTTTACATTTTTCATTTACACTACTATAAAATTAATCGTATACATAACTTATGTTATTTTCTTTTATTTTAGTTGTCTCATTTCACGAGATAAATATTGTTATTATTATTTTATATGCTTTTAAATTTTATGATGTTAATTTAAATATATTCATAATATAATAAAATGTCATTTAAATATAGAACTAAACTCAATTATTAATAAAAGATAAAATTATTTTATTTTACATAATTAAAAAAAAAATGGTCACCTCATAAGTTATTATTAATCAAGTAATAATAAATGTGTCATTTAATAAGGGTAGAGTTGAGTTAATTAAAATATGTGTTATTTAATTGACTAAAATGACGAATTAAAAACTTAATTATCCGATATTTTAAAATCAATTTTATCATGTGAAAAGTCATGTCTTTTTCTTAAAAGCACAAAAAAGTCTCTTATTTTTTATTCACACTATTATAAAATCAAACGTGTACATAACTTGTGTTCTTTTCTTTTATTTTAGTTGTCATCATTTTACGGAATAAATATTATTATTATTATTATTTATTTAAAAAATACTTTTAAATCTTATGATGTTAATTTAAATATGTCCATGATATAATAAAATGTCTATTAAATATATAAGTAAACCCGAATATTAATGGAAGATAAAAAAATTATTTTACATAATTCATACAAAAATAACCTTTAAAAATGAAAGTGAAAGAATTGTTTAATATATTGATTTTGAATTGTAATTTAAAATTAGGTTGAAATTTATTACGCGACATTAAAAAATTTAACAATATTTTTATTCTAAGAAAAATCATAAGAAATAGTAAGTTGTTTGTTATTTGAAAATTTTAAATTCTTAATTTGTTTCAAATGAGAATAAATTATGTTAATTATGATTTTACCGAATAATGTATTATGTAATTATTAACATATTTGACAAATGAAAAAGAAATAATCACATAAAAAGACTCATTATTAGATAAGTCATTATGATTTATGAATCACATAATTAATTTTTTCCACTACGATTTTATTATAATGAAAAAAGGTCAATGTGATTGTGAATTCGTCGTTTGATTACAATAATGATATTTGGGAGGTATAAGAAAATATACTCTGTCGGGTAAGTTGTCGCATGAAAATGATTGTATTGGTTAACGCAAATGAACAAATTCTAAAAGGGGAATTCACATGAAAAAAATATGTTAACAGCTAGGCAATCACGAATAACGTGATGATGATATGTCGTTTAGTAAGGTGGGTAATATTAGACAAGTGGAAAGAAAGTATTCACACGAAAAAGATCAATTATCAGATAATTTATCATGAGTCACGTGTGTTTGCAATAAATTTTAAAATGATTGAAAATAAATTACAATCACAAAAAAAAATATATGAGGAAACATAGTTTTATTGATAAACAATGCGGTAAAAATATATTCCTCCCTTGATCCTTATGATTGTTCTGTCTCTTAAGATTTCTCCATGATTCGAGGATCGTTAGTAACGTATTTCTCAAACTAGGATGCTTTGGATTTGATCTCTTTATGAATATTCCATAAATTTGTGAATATTCGAGATGCCCCTTAAAAGGAAAATATAGTACCCTTTATATAGGTATGAACTAGGATGTAGGGTTAAGTAGCCTCCAAGAATCCTAATTGGAATTGAACACATCTTATAGAGTCCCAATGTCACGACCCGAGCCTACACCCTGGATGTGGCCGGTACTCGAGAACCATTGCTGGTCCCCAAGCGAACCCTCATCCTGGCTGACTACAAGCGGAAGACTAACTCAAGCATACAAAAGCTTAAAAACTGAATAAAAAGAATATATTCAACTCGCCA